>WNWK01004753.1:0-133356 GCA_009830355.1 Cherax destructor
CGGGGGGGCGGGGGGCCAGTGAAGGGGCGGGCCAGGAGCTATGTATCGACACCTGCAACCACAACTAGGTGAGCCAATGGTGAGTACCACACACACACCACAACACATATAACACTCACCACATCTCACAGCCACAGCCTCTGCAAATTGGTAAGAGCTAAAATGTCACCTCTTCTTTTAAATTTTCACTGCTGCTATAAATGTCAGTGCAGCTGGCGATATAATGCAAATGGAGTAGCAGTCGTGTTCTAGAGTCGAAATTTATCACTGAAATTAAATAAATTGTGTGCTGAGTGCCGAATTTATTTAACATTTCTCTCGCTAAACAAAAGACTTTCCTTCTGAAAGTTATAACACTGAAGGTGTGTTGAAAATTATTTACCTTAGATGAACACACAATGTTTATCCCATCAGTTGCTATCCCCATCTATATCTGTCTCATCGATTTTCGTCTCATCAATAGCTACTATATCAGTATAAAAGCATCAATGTCTATATCATCATCAATGTCTGTACCATCAATATCCCATCATTTTCTGTTTTTATAAATATCTGTTTTGTAAATGTCTACCACATTAATATCTAATCCATCAACTTGTTCTATAAATGCATGATGTGGCTGTTACCTGAAGCAATCATTATCTCCAGATAATAGGGAATGATGAATAAGACACATGTACAACATCCGAGAAACTAGTTTCCATGAGTCTAATAGGTAAAAGAGGCGTTTCAGAATCATAGGCGGAAAGGTAATAATGAAGTCTTAAAGCCACAAAAATAGGTAGAAGTTTATTAAGTCAAAGAGATTTAAAAATAGGGGTACGCTGATAAGGACGCGATGATTGTAATTATGTGAAGCTCTAAACCTGTGTGGGTTATTCAGAGCAGGACATGGTGGGAGCTCGATCCTCTGTCCTGCAGTTATGAGACAGACACTGTGCTCCTGCAGGCACCCCTTTCAAAGAGAAAACTTGCAGATGCTCAGTGGACAAAAGGGTCAGGCATTTCCCACAAATGCTAAATGTATTTGGTGACTGTGAGACCAAGAGATGTATCCCAAATCTCTGATAAACCCAGCATCTTAATACTCTTGGCGCTAGAGTTCAACACAAAAGGTTATCACCTTCACGAGGCCGCAGAGCTGTAGCTCAACACCTTGAATGATACAGGAGCCGGAACCTAACCTGTCAAACACCAATACAATTTAGCATTAGTAAAATGATGCATTGAGAAATTGTAACTCAAAACCTCAAGATTTAGGAGCATTAGCTTAATTCTGCCGAAACCCTTAAAATGTAACAGAAATTGGGTGATGTATATTGTTCAGAATATCTTTATGAGGATCAGGAGCTATAAATCATCACAGTAACTGGAATTCGTCTCTGCCGAATACTGAAAAAAACTGAGGTTACTTTGGCAAAACATTTTCATAACATTCTGAGAGGCTCGTGAGCTTTAAGTCAGTACTTTCCAGGACTACAATTTCAGTTCATCCTTTTAAACACTGTTAAATTTTTAGGTAAACCAGACAAGGCATTGTGAAGATATTAAATATTTAATATTTGATGATTATATGACCTTTTTGATTGTAAGGTATATATTGCCAACCACTAATTTCGAGTTGAAGAAAACTTCTGGGGTAAATAAAAATGATTGGGTTGCAGGGGGGTTAGTCTCAGGGCCAGGGTCATACAAACCAATTATCTGTTGTTTATGAAACACTCGGTGCTTCTTTCTTTATCCAAGGCATTGTGCTAGGCTACAGGCTAGGCGATGTGCTGGGGCTACAGGCTAGGTAATGTGCTAGGCTATAGGCTAGGAGTAATTGAGCGATTAAAAGTCATTTACAATTTCAATTACTCTTCCAAATTTTCATTTAAGATAAATTTTTGGTAAAAAAAATAATAAATTGCAATTGCTTTAATTTTTTTGTTTTAAATTATTTTGTATTAATTTATATTGCTGAAATCATTATTATTTGAAATAATAAGCAAACATTTTTACTTCATATTTTGTATAAAAAAAGTAAGTATTTGAAAAATTTTAAATACTAGTAGTTACTTTTCAGTCAGAGCCAAACAAATGGAGAACATATGCATAATATTTATTGCAAAAAATCACCCAAAAAAACCCAAAGCAAGATTACAAAAAACAAACAAAAGCTTGTTTCAAAATGTACTTGATCTGAGTGTACAAAAATTTTTTTCTTCATTCGGTATATTATAAACAAGAAAAATTACACCTAGAAGCTGAAATACTTGCAGAAAGTTGCCAATGAGTTCACATAGTATGCAATTATAAAAAATATTGACCATAATGGTGCATAATTTACATCCTTTTTTCACATTTTTCCCAGTTCATTAAGATTCAAGCATGAAAAGTATTAAAATATAGATAAGTTGCACTTAATCAGGAGAAGTTGGGGAAGGTTGCAGGACGTGTTTGTCCCCTGCTGGGAGTTAAAAAAAAATAATTCGTGCTATGATATATATTACCTTTGACGGTGCGGGTTTTCGAACCCATCATTCTCTTGCTAAAGGCCAGAGACAGCATCTTGGGGGGACCACTTCGGTAGGTCAAGGGATCTACGTTGATCTGTTTTTAGACTCATGATTCATCCTTTCCAACCATTGCTCACTCGGTTCCCCATTCTTAGATTGGGTTGCAACAAGGATCTTGTTTTTTCGGGAAGCATTTGTTGTCTTTTTCCCTGCCGAGGGGAAGCCACTTCAACTTTAAGCGAGTATAACAGAAAAAGGTGCTGCTGTTATGTAAGTCATCTCAAAAATGGATTAAGTCTTTATTTCACTGCTTCATCCCAAGACTTTGGCCAAACTGTCACAGTAGGAAAAGGTCAGAAGTAACTATTTCAGATTGTTGTAGACCAAAAATTACTGGCCCAGTTGGACAGGTCGAAGTCACTACTTTGTAGATTGTTGTAGACCAAAAATTACTGGCCCGGGTTTTTAAAAGGGTAAATTATTTTCCCCTTTCCCAAATTTAATTACCTATTTAAATGGATTAAAAACCCTGCCCCCCTCCATTAAAGGTAATTTTTTTTTTCTCTCTACCACTCACCCTTTTGTTGACATATTGAAAACCCTTTTTCAAAACCCCATTTCATTTTTTCTTTAATAATGAATTTCTTGTTACATATGTAGATTGCAAATAAATTCTTTCTCTTTAAGCAATGGTGCAGCGAAGTTGACCTTCAAATTAATTTCCAAATAAAAGATGTTTTTTTTTAAATTCATTAAAAAAAACTTTCTGGAGTAGTGACACCATTGTTATGCAAGGGTATTGTGTGAGAAAAGCAACTCATACGTTTTTAAAAAAACTAAAACTTTTCCCCCGTCCATTTTTTCTACAATGATATCTGCTTCTTCCTGGTCCTGATAGGTTACATCTTGAGCGTCAGCGAGGGGAAACTAAGGATACACACAAACCCTTTAAATTATTGATGAGGCATTGAGGGGAATTTTTTTTTGCCTTACCTCGATAGTATAACGGTCAACCAACTCTTCAGGGCAGTAGCTGTGTGGAAGACTTATATCTCTTTAAAATACATCAAAATAAAAAGGGGCTGTTGACATCGGTTCCCAGTGATTTGTTGCAACAAACTCGGCGGAATTTTGGAATTCTTTTTTGGGACAGCATCGTCAGTCTGTCTTGTATATGTTTTCTAAATGTTGACATTACAGGAGTCACAAATTCGGTTTTGTTTTTAGAAGATTTGGGAAAGTATAACCCCCACATTTTCAGTGGCATGAAAAAAGAATGCACTTTTTTTTTTTCTTAAAGATTTTACCCCCAAATAATTTCGGCTGAACTTCACTAATTTCTCTCCCTTACTTTTAAATTATGAAAACGTATGTGATTGCGTCTTTAAACTGCTGTCACTTCCAGCAGCTATTTCAGTCATTTAATTCTATAAAATTATTTTGTTTATTTTTTTAAATACTCAGCATATTTATTTTCATTACAACATTGTTAAGTGTGTGATTGAGACCATTGTGTGCGTAGTGTGGAATCGGATACCAAGGTAATGAACTTAATGTTCATCTAACAATTTATTAGTGTTATAAGGTGATGTATAAACCCTTCCTTCAAAAATTAGTTTCTAAAATCAGTAAATTGAATAGTACACTGCCAAGTAAAAAAATGCAAACCCTTTATTTTTAATAATAAGCACGAATGTTGAAAATTTGGTTCCAGTTAAATGCATTCTCCAGTTTAATAACAATAATAATGAAAATAATAATAATAATATAACTCAGATGGAAATAGAAACTCAAGATTTTAAATTGATCTGTTTTATTTCGATTCCCTTCTGGGATCCCCCCAGCAGAACCCAGAGGGGGGTCAAAATACAGATAAATTTCCCCTGAGTTTCTGTCCCCTTTGTGCTTATTATTAAGGGGACAAGTGTTTTTCCTTTAACTTTTTTTCCCCTCCTTGTTACTCACATCCTCTTCCTCTGCCCTCTTCACCCTTTTTACCCCATTCCAATTTATTTATTCCACCTTTCCCATCATACTCATTATCACTATTGTGATACCGGACCACGTCGGGAAAGACAGCTGGGGTTTGACTGATGGTAAAAGTGTTTTCCTTTTTAGTTACTCTTGTCTTGGTGAAGAACGCGTCATGGGTAACACCCGGCAACATCACCGGTATGAATAACTTGAACAATGAACATGATAAATAAACAGCAACTTCCATCCCAAAAAATTTGCCCCTGCCCGATTTCCACCAAAACTATTTCATTATTATTAATAATTATTCATGGGGAAGTATTGAACCCGTGTGGGTTATACCAAAAACCCGGTTACCCAGTAGCATGACGGACCCCTGTCATGCGTCATCATACACTATAAATGATTTGACGTCAGGAAGGAAGATTTGGGAACGAAAAAAATGCCGAACGTCAAAAAAAAAGAAACGTATGTGTTGATGAAGTCACTGTTTTCCGATGAAAGAAAATTTTTTTTTGGGGTAGAAATTGCTCTGAAATGGTTATTTATGCCCCGGGAATTAATATTTCATGGATGTGAATCACATGCGCATAAATGTTTACAAAATATATATATATATCTAAATGATTTCCGAATTTTTACCCACTATCGGGATTAGCAGCAATTTTACAAAATATTGAAAACGCGGATTGGCTCCCAAAAAAATAATGGTTTAATTCCTCGTTTTTTGGGCCCCAACCTTGATGTTTTTTTTTTTTGTTTCTGTGAATTGTCGAAAACGTTTTCAAATAATTTTAAAAAACCCAAAAGGAATAGATAATTTGGGACATAGTCTTGACTGGGATGAATTGGCTCATCGTTCTCAACATTTCATTGATACCATAAAAATGCATGTTGGTGATAATGGTAGTGGTGGTGGTGGTAGATGCGGCTCTATTGTTGGTGATAATAGTGGTGGTGGTACGGGTGGTAGCAGTGGTTCTGATGTAGCTGTAGTGATCGTGGTGAAAAGGGTGAAAACAAGTGATTTAATAGTGGTAGTAATTGATTTTGTGGTGGGTATAGTGATGGAAGTAGGTGTTTAGATAGGGATGGTGATAGTAGTAGTATTAATGTTAGTGGTATTAGTAGTGATGGTTATATTGTCAGCGGTGGCAATGATAATAGTGGTGGTAATGGTTGTAGGAGTGGTTTGGATGTTAGTTGGGGGGTTTTGATTTGGTGGGAGGTAAAAATTTAAATGGTAGTGTGGTTGATTGCAGTAAAGTGGGTAGTGGTGGGTAGTGATAGTTATATAGTGGTTATAGTATTTAAAGGTAGATATTAGTGTAATGGTGGTAGATATTAGTGTAATGGTGGTATTGATAGTAATGGCAATGGTGATAGTAATGGATGTAGTGATAGTAGTGATGATGGTGTGATTATTTTATTTTTTGTATTCGTTGTCGGGTAGTGATAATGGTTGTTGAGGTGGTTACAGTAGCAGTAATGGTGGTGGTCGTTGTGGTAGTAATAGTGGGGGTAGTGAGATTTTTATTGATAGTAATGATAATGACAGTTGGTGATGGTAGTAGTGGTAGTAGGGGGTTGATGGTAGTAATTGGGAGTAGGGGTGATGGTAGTAGAAGTGATGGTAGTAGTGGTAGTAGAAGTGATGGTAGTAGTGATAGTAGAAATGATGGTAGTGGTGATGGTAGTAGTGGAAACAATAGTATGTTAGATCATTGCTATAATAAACTCAGAAGTTTGTAATGAACTCAAAACAATCTACAAAGAAAATTTTACAGTGTAGTCTTGCTCTTATATGGCTTCCTGATGATGGGGACATTACAGGAGAGACAAATAAAGATGAAAACCCAATAAATGTGTTAGACCAGACTTTAAGGGTGCGTCTTGTAACTGTAACCCCCCCCCCCCTCTCTCTCTCTCTCTCTCTCTCTCTCTCTCTCCCCCTCTCTCTCTCTAATCTGACCAAAATTATCTGAACATTTTAAAGGGAAAAATGTACCATTAGTTTTCCCCCAGAAACTTTTTTTTGACCCAGAGGCCTTCTGTTATCTAGTCTTCCCATCCTCTTTTTTTGTCTCCCTTTATTTTTTACCCCCGTCTTGAGTACTACTCCCACAACTGGGGAAAGATCCCCATTTAAAAAATTTCTGGATGCAATTTGGAGGAAAGATTTATATCACTAATGCCCCCGACCCGCTCCTTTCCCTTTTTTTTTCCCTTTTTAGATAGATGCAGTTTTGTTTTCCCGGTAGCGCTATAATTATCACATTCATGGATGGGGGGAAACACTAAATATGTATGGGTTATATGGCACCTGTGGAAAAAGGGGGGCAATCGGTTTGATACAAAAAAGGAAAAAAATTAGGGGCAAGTTCCTCCAAAACCCCTCTCCAGTCAAGTAAATCCTTAGAAGGGTCTTTTTTTGATAGAATCCCAGCCTCCCCCACCTTTTTTTTCTTTAGAGTGATCATTTTTTGTTTGGTTTTTTTGAACATAAATCTTTTTTAAAACCCCATAGGGTCATCAATGTTTTATATATTTTTACACTACCAGTCAATGACACTTTTAAACTCTAAAACAGTGATTAATGGAAACTCCCCCGCGTGTATACACTGAAAAATATCAACCTAAATTTATATAACGTACTTTGGGTTCTTATATTCCCTACGCTTATATCAACATGTTTGGAACACTGTATTATGTCACAAGGTGTATGTTCTTTAAACCCAAATACAGTAACACTTTGTTGAAAACACCGATACTGTTTCAAGATGTATATGCGGGAAATATTTTGAAAAAAAGTGGATATTATTTCCCGTCTTTCCCGACTATTCATCCCGATTGGACAACATTTTTCCCTTTTGGTGATAAAAAAAGTAGGAAATTGAACGCGCTTTTGTTCTTTTCTCTTTCACTCTTTCGCTTGTCTCGCTTACTCTTCCGTCACTATCCTCCTCCTTTTTTTGCCCCCCATCCCAGTTTCCCTCAATGATGCACAGCTGCTTATTAATGAAGGACGGCTGCCCACCCAGCCCCCTCAACCCCCTGGATATCCCGCCAACCACTCAGCCAGATTCTTTCCCTTCATTACTTAATACGCTTCATCTCCCCCTAGTTTTACAATGCACTCTAAAAACACATTTGGGGGGGGGGGGAGAGAGAAGGGGGAGGAGAGAGAGAGAGAGAGAGAGAGAGAGAGAGAGAGAGAGAGAGAGAGAGAGAGAGAGAGATAGAAAGAGAGAGAGATAGTGAGTGTACATATATTGGTTTTAGGGGGTCCGTCTTGGGTCCTGGCCCGTCTCTCAACTTTCCGCCGCTTGCCAAAATTTTTTCCCCTAGCCTCGTGGGCCCTGTCATACCTGCTCTTCAAACAATTTCTGGAGCCTGCCTCTACCATTTCTTTTTACCCAAACCCCCCTGAGGCTGAAAAGTACTTCCCGGCATCCCCAAGACTCGTCTGTTTTTTTTTTAAATTTTAACCGTTCCTTTGTTTCCCCGCCCTCAAACTTTTTTATCAATTTTCACTAGATTTTTTTTTTCTCCCCTTTGGGTTTTTGGCTCTCTAAATTATCAAGTTTAGTTCCTGCAACCTTTTCCCAAACCCCCAGCTCTGGTAATAGTCTCATTGCATATCTTGGCACTTTCTCCAAGTTCTAACACACTTTATCAAAGGGGAATTGGGTTGTGGTGCGGATATTCCTAAAGGACCTAATAAAAAGCTATGATGAATGTTTGTTGAGATTCCCGGGAAATTTTAAATTTCCCAGATTTTTCCAGACAGGGATTACTGCAAAAGGGTTTTTTGATTGATGTGTGCCATGGAGATTTTCGGCACTGGGTTCATCCCTAGTTATTTTCGTTGAGCTAATTCTGCAGCCTCTGTTCTACAAGGGGAGACTAAACACCATATCTGGCCCCCGCCCCTTCCATCAGCTTCCCCTAACTTTGCATTAGATGGGGTTGAATTAAAGTAATCCCCTTTTTTTTGAACAGTCTTGCAATTTGTCCTGGTCGGTTTTTGGCCTTTTCTTGTCGTCCCTTGGGTTTTATTTTCCTTATTTGTTTACATCGTCCCCGAGATATATCTGACACAACCCCCCAGAATCTCGCTTGTTATCCTCATCATTCTGACAGCTCTGCTCTTTTAGTTAAACTCAGCCTTTTTTCCATACCCCCCTTTTGTGCTCCAAGAATATGCAATCCATCTTTCTCTCTCTCTCTTTTCTCTCTCTCTCTCTCTCTCTCTCTCTCTCTCTCTCTCTCTCTCTCTCTCTCTCTCTCTCTCTCTCTCTCTCTCTCTCCTGTCTCCCGCAGGTTTTCCCGAAAAAAATCTGCTATCTCTAAACCCATGTTGGAAAATTTTTATGGGAAAACCCCTTTCTGCAAGTGGTCTACCACTCTCCTGATTATCTTCTCCATTACCCTGCATAGCATGTAGTGATAGTGAACTGCAGTTGAATGCTTCCTGTCTGTCTCCCTTAAATTTAGGACTACAATCACTATCTTTCAGATTTTGGAAGGGGCTTATGTGCATTGGAAAGATGTTTTTAAGCCTGATCAGAAACTATATTTCCTACTAAATTTGGGAAAATCATGATAGGCCTTACGTTGTCCTGCTTGGAGAGTGATGGAGGTGCGAGAAGTTCCTTTAGGCCGATGCTCCCCCCTTCTGTGACCAGATATTTAGAGTAAACTATGTTTTGAGAACCTCCTAATCTCTGAAAAAATTTTCCCTCCATTTCCATCTCTTCCCCTTCCACCAGTTGATTGATAAAACCACATTTTCCCCTCTCATGAATGGGTATATGGAAAGGAACGGGGAGTGGGTGGGGATATAATTACTAAAAAAGTTACCACAGAATATCGGGAAAGGGGAAAAAGAAATGGGAAATGTCCAAATTGGCAGTAAAAATTTATAATGATTATATATAATAAAATCACCAACAGTTATTAATAATCCTCTCATCAATAAGCTGAATTTGAACAACACAAGAACCATATTAAAATGCTTCACTTAATTATTACTTTAAAAATTAATAAATAATATTCACTGATAATAATGATGATATAATACTGCCGCCATTCAATATTAATATAATTATGGAGGGACATGAATCATCAAAAAGTGCACTTTTTAACCACAAGAGGGGGAAAAGGAAATCCCACCCCACAGTTGCTTAATTATCATCCCAGATAAACTTTACATTGTTCAGTAGTTATTAGGCTCACCCGTGGTAACGATAAAAAATTATCCCCTCCGCCCCCTAAATAATAGTAATTTTTTTTTTATTAACACATCGGCCGTTTCCCCCCGGGGGGGGGTCCGAAAGAAAAAATTTTATCATGGTTCACTCCCTCTCCTTGCCAGAGGCGGGGAAAACTACAGTTATAAAACTGCAACATTAACACCCCTCCTTCAGAGTGTAGACACTGATTTCCCCTTCCAGGGTCAAATGGCCTGCCGGTTTTTCCCGAAACCCTTTAAAAGTTACCTTGCTCGCACTCCAACAGCACTTCAAGTCCAAACCAATTTGTCGCCATTCACTCCTATGAAATACGCTCACCCTGCTTGCTGGAAGTCCGCCCCCCGCACACAAAACCTCCCCTTTTCCCTCTCCCTCCAACCTTTTCCCAGGCCGGCTCCTCCCCCTTCCTCCCTACAGATTTATACACTCCAAATCATTCTATTTTGTTTCATTTTTTACATGTCCGGCACCTCCCAAAAACCCCTCCTCAGCCCTCTGGATAACAGTTTTGGTAATCCCGCACCTCCTCCCCTTTTTAAACTACGAATTCTCTGCATTATATTCACACCACACATCGCCCTCAGACATGACATCTCCACTGCGCCAGTCTTCTCCTTTTGCCACATTCACCACCCATGCTTCACACCCATATAAGAGTGTTGGATAATATACTCTCATACATACCCGTCTTTTTTTGGGCCACGTACAAAGTTCTTTTTCTTACAGACTCCTAAGTGCACCACTCACCATTTTCCCCCCGTCAATTCTATGATTCCCCCATTCTTCATAGACCCATCTGTTGACACGTCCACTCTTAAATATCTGAAACATTCACCTCCTCCATACTCTCTCCCACCAATCTGATATCCAATCTTTCCCTCACCTTTAAACACACATGTATACTGTACACATGTACAATTTATGGACACCCAAGGCAAGAATCATCATAGCATCATGCCTTACAATCATAGCTTACATTCTCATTTCTTAGCTTGCGCCTTCAGGGAAAACTTAACATTTTTTTTCCAAAATATATATACCCTTTTCCATCATCTAAGATTCAAACAATCCCCAAGGTCAATCCCAGGCCCCCATAATGGTGCCAATCCTAAGGAGAGTTGGCCATTCTCCCCGTGTGCTGGTAACACACTGAGAAAAACAATCTCCACTATATCCTAACCCCCACACAAAAAAAATAAATTTAATGTTATTTATATTTTTTTGTGTGTGGGTTAGGATATAGTGGAGACTGTTTTTTCTCAGTGTGTTACCAGCACACTGAGAACGTGGCACAACTCTCGCTTAGGATTGGCACCATTATGGCGGCCTGGGATTGACACTTGAGGATATGTTTGAATCTTAGATGATGGAAAAGGGTATATATATATATGGAAAAAAATGTTAGAGTATTCCTGAAGGCGCAAGCTAAGAAATGAGAATGTAAGCTATGATTGTAAGGCATGATGCTATGATGATTCTTGCCTTGGGTGTCCATAAATTGTACATGTGTACAGTATACATGTGTGATTATTAGGTGACGAAAGATTGGATATCAGATTGGTGGGAGAGAGTATGGAGGAGGTGAATGTATTCAGATATTTAAGAGTGGACGTGTCAACAGATGGGTCTATGAAGAATGAGGTGAATCATAGAATTGACGAGGGGAAAATGGTGAGTGGTGCACTTAGGAGTCTGTGGAGACAAAGAACTTTGTACGTGGACGCAAAGACGGGTATGTATGAGAGTATAGTTATACCAACACTCTTATATGGGTGTGAAGCATGGGTGGTGAATGTGGCAACAAGGAGAAGACTGGCGCAGTGGAGATGTCATGTCTGAGGGCGATGTGTGGTGTGAATATAATGCAGAGAATTCGTAGTTTGGAAATTAGGAGGAGGTGCGGGATTACCAAAACTGTTATCCAGAGGGCTGAGGAGGAGTTGTTGAGGTGCTTCGGACATGTAGAGAGAATGAAACAAAATAGAATGACTTCGAGAGTGTATAAATCTGTAGTGGAGGGAAGGCGGGGTAGGAGTCGGCCTAGGAAAGGTTGGAGGGAGAGGGTAAAGGAGGTTTTGTGTGCAAGGGGCTTGGACTTCCAGCAAGCATGCGTGAGCGTATTTCATAGGAGTGAATGGCGACAAATTGGTTTTAGGACTTGAAGTGCTGTTGGAGTGCGAGCAAGGTAACATTTATGAAGGGATTCAGGGAAACCGGCAGGCCGGACTTGAGTCCTGGAGATAGGAAGTACAGTGTCTACACTCTGAAGGAGGGGTGTTAATGTTGCAGTTTTATAACTGTAGTGTAAGCACGCCTCTGGCAAGAGAGATGGAGTGAATCATGATGAAAGTTTTTCTTTTTCGGACCACCCTACCTTGGTGGGAAACGGCCGATGTGTTAATAATAAAAAAATTACTATTATTTATGGAACAAGGAGAGGGATAACTTTTTATCGTTACCACAGTGAGCCTAATAACTACTGAACAATGTAAAGTTTATCTGGGATGATAATTAAGCAACTGTGAGTGTGGATTTCCATTTCCCCTCTTGTGGTAATGAAAGTGCACTTCTGATGATTCATGTCCCCTCCATAATTATATTAATATTGAATGGCGGCAGTATTATATCATCATTATTATCAGTGAATATTATTTATTAATTTTTGAGTAATAATTAAGTGAAGCATTTTAATATGGTTCTTGTGTTGTTCAGCCATTCAGCTTATTGATGAGAGGATTATTAATAACTGTTGGTGACTTTATTATATATAATCATTATGATTATTTACTGCCAACTAGACATTTCCCATTTCATTCCCCTTTCCCGATATTCTGTGGTAACATTTTAGTAATTATATACCCACCCACTCCCCGTTCCTTTCCATATACCCATTCATGAGAGAGGAATGTGAGATTATTATCAATCAACTGGTGCAAAGGAGAGGAAGAGATAGGATGGATGGAAATTTTCAGAGATTAGGGAGGTTCTCAAAACATAGTCCAATTACTCTAAATATCTGGTCACAGAAGGAGGGAGCATCGAGCCTCAAGGAACTTCTCAAAGCGCACTCTCCATCACTCTCCAAGCAGGCACAACGTAAGGCCTATCATGATATTCGCAATTTAGTAGGAAATATAGTTTCTGATCAGGCTTAAAAACATCTTTCCAATGCACATAAGACCGTTACCAGAGATCTGAAAGATAGTGATTGTAGTCCTCACATTTAAGAAAGGAGACAGACAGGAAGCATTCAACTGCAGTTCACTATCACTACATGCTATGCAGGGTAATGGAGAAGATAATCAGGAGAGTGGTAGACCACTTGCAGAGAAGTGGTTTCATGAACAATATATCCAACATGGGTTTAGAGATAGCAGATCTTTTCGGGAAAACCTGCTGGAGACAGGAGAGAGAGAGAGAGAGAGAGAGAGAGAGAGAGAGAGAGAGAGAGAGAGAGAGAGAGAGAGAGAGAGAGAGAGAGAGAGAGAGAGAGAGAGAGAGAGAGAAAGATGAGTAGATTGCATATTCTTGGAGCACACAAGTGGGTATGGCAAAAGCTTGAGTTTAACTGTACGAGCAGAGCTGTCAGAATGATGAGGAGTAACAAGCGAGATTCTGAAGGGATTGTGTCAGATATATCTCTGTTTGCTGACGATGTAAACAAATAAGGAAAATAAAACCCAATGACGACAAGAAAAGGCCACAAACTGACCAGGACAAATTGCAAGACTGTTCAAGAAAAGTGATTACTTTAATTCAACCCCATCTAATGCAAAGTTATGAAGCTGATGGAAGGGGCAGGGGCAGATATGGTGTTTAGTCTCGCTTGTAGAACAGAGGCTGCAGAATTAGCTCAACGAGAAATAACTAGGGATGAACCCAGTGCCAAGCATATCTCCATAGGCACACATCAATCAAATAACCTTTGCAGCTAATGCTCGTCTGGCAAATCTAGGAATTAAATTCCGGAATCTCAACAAACATTCATCATAGCTCTTTATTAGGTCCATCTAGGAATATGCAGCACCACAACGCAATTCACACTTGATAAAGTGTGTTAGAACTTGGAGAAAGTGCCAAGATATGCAATGAGACTAGTACCAGAGCTAAAGAGTTGTGAGGAAAGGTTGCAGGAACTAAACTTGATAATATTAGAGAGCCTAAAAACCAAGGGAGATAAAAAAAAAATCTAGTAGACAATGATAGAAAGTTTGAGAGGCGGGGAAACAAAGGAACGGTTAAAAGTTAAAAAAAAACAGACGAGTCGTGGGGATGCCAGGAAGTACTTCTTCAGCCTCAGGGTGGTCAGTAAGAAGAAATGGTAGAGGCAGGCTCCAGAAATTGTTTGAAGAGCAGGTATGACAGGGCCCACGAGGCTAGGAGGAAATGAATCTGGCAAGCGGCGGAAAGTTGAGAGACGGGCCAGGAGCTAAGACTGGACCACTGAAACCAATATATGTACACTCACTATCTCTCTCTCTTTCTATCTCTCTCTCTCTCTCTCTCTCTCTCTCTCTCTCTCTCTCTCTCTCTCTCTCTCTCTCTCTCTCTCTCTCTCTCGCTCGCTCTCTCTCCGCCTATTAATGTGCTTTAGAGTGCATTGTAAAACTAGTGGGAGATGAAGCGTATTAAGTAATGAAGGGAAAGAATCTGGCTGAGTGGTTGGCTGGATATCCAGGAGGTGAGGTGTGCTGGGTGCAGCAGCAGCCGTCGCTTCATGAATGCAGCAGCTGTGCATCACTTGATGAAACTCGGATGAGGGGGGCACAAAAGTGAGGAGGATAGTGACGGAAGAGTAAGCGAGACAAGCGAAAGAGTGAAAGAGATAGAACAAAAGCGCGTTCTAGCATTTCCTACATTTTTTTATCACAGCAGAAGGAAATGTTGTCCAATCTGGAGTGAATAGTCAGACAGATCTGAAATAATATCCACTATTTTTCAAAATATTTCTCCGCATATACATCTTGAAACAGTATCGGTGTGTGCAACAAAGTGTTGCACTGTATTTCAGGGTTAAGAACATACACCTTGTGACATAATACAGTGTTCCAAACATGTTGATATAAGCGTAGGGAATATAAGTAACTCAAAGTACGTTATATAAATTTAGAGTTGTATATTTTTCAGTGTATACACGCTGGGAGTTTCCATTAATCACTGTTTTAGAGATTAAAGTGTCATTGACTGGTAGTGTAAAAAATATATAAAACATTGATGACCCTCATGTGGTTTAAAAGATTTATGTTCAATAAACCAAACTAAAATGATCACTCTAGCAAGAACAACAACAGTGAGGGAGGCTAGTGATTCTATCAACAAAAGACCCTTCTAAGGAGTGTACTTGACTGGAGAGAGGCTCTTGATCTGAGGAACTTGACCTAACTTTTTTCCTTCTTTGTATCAAACCTGATTGCCTCCCTTTTCCACAGGTGCCATATAACCCATACATATTTAGTGCTTCCCCCATCCATGAATGTGATAATTATAGCGCTACCAGAGACGAGCTGCATCTATCTGAAAAGGAAAAAAAAAGGGAAGACGCGGGGTCAGGGGCATTAGTGATATGAAATAACTTTCCTCCAAATTGCATCCAGAAATTTATTAGTAGGGGATCTTTCCCCAGTTGTGTGAGAGTAGTACTCAAGACGAGGTAAAAAATGAAGGACGACAAAGAAAGAGGATGGGAAGACTAGATAACAGAAGGCCTCTGGGTCTATACAAAAGTTTCTGCTGGGGAAAACTAATGGTACATGTTTCCTTAAATGCTTCAGATAATATATGATCAGATTAGAGAGAGAGAGAGAGAGAGAGAGAGAGAGAGAGAGAGAGAGAGAGAGAGAGAGAGAGAGAGAGAGAGAGAGAGAGAGTTACAGTTACAAGACGCAGCCTTGAAAGTCTGGTCTAACTTACATTTATTGGGTTTTCATCTTTATTTGTCTCTCCTGTAATGTACCGCATCATCAGGAAGCCATATAAGAGCAAGACTACACTGTCAAATTTTCTTTGTAGATTGTTTTTGAGTTCATTACAAATTCTTCTGAGTTTATTATAGCAATGATCTAACATACTACTATGTTTCCACTACTACCATCACCACTACCATCATTTCTACTATCACTACTACCATCACTTCTACTACCACTACTACCATCACTTCTACTACCATCACCCCTACTACCACTACTACCATCACCCCTACTACCACTACTACCATCACCAACTGTCATTATCATTACTATCAATACGAATCTCACTACCACCACTATTACTACCACAACGACCACCACCATTACTGCTACTGTAACCACCTCAACAACCATTATCACTATCACGACAACGAATACAAATACTAAAATAATCACACCATCATCACTACTATCACTACATCCATTACTATCACCATTGCCATTACTATCAATACCACCATTACACTAATATCTACCACCATTACACTAATATCTACCATTACTACTATATGACCACTATATAACTATCACTACTACCTCACCACTATCACTTTACTGCAATCAACCACGACTACCATTTCAACCTTTACCTGCTACCATAATCACAACCCCAACTAACATCCAAACCACTCCTACAACCATTACCACCACTATTATCATTGCCACCGCTGACAATATAACCATCACTACTAATACCACTAACATTAATACTACTACTATCACCATCCCTATCTAAACACCTACTTCCATCACTATACCCACCACAAATACAATTACTACCACTATTATAATCACTTGTTACACCCTATCACCACGATCACTACAGCTACATCAGTAACTACTGCTACCATCAGTACCACCACCACTATTATCACCAACAATAGAGCCGCATCTACCACCACCACCACTACCATTATCACCAACATGCATTTTGATGGTATCAATGAAATGTTGAGAACGATGAGCCAATTCATCCGAGTCACGACTATGTCCAAGTTATCTATTCTTTGTTTTCTAAAATTATTGTGAAAACGTTTTCGACAATTCACAGAAACAAAAAAAATGCATCAAGGTTGACCCAAAAATCGAGGAATTAAACCATTATTTTTATTGTAGTCAATCCGCGTTATCAATATTTGTGTAAAATTGCTGCTAATCCTGATAGTGGGTAAAAATTCGGAAATCATTTAGATATATATATATATGTGTGTAAACATTTATGCGCATGTGATTCACATCCATGAAATATTAATTCGCAGGGACATAAATATCCATTTCAGAGCAATTTCTACCCCAAAAAAATATTATTCTTTCATCGGAAAACAGTGACTTCATCAACACATACGTTTCTTTTTTTCGACGTTCGGCATTTTTTCTCGTTCCCAAATCTTCCTTCCTGACGTCAGTCATTTATAGTGTATGATGACGCATGACAGCGTGTCTGTCATGCTACTGGTAGCCGGTTATTGGTATAACCCACACGGGTTCAATACTTCCCCATGAATAATTATTAATAATAATGAAATAGTTTTGGTGGAAATCAGTCAGAGCAAATTTAGGGATGGAAGTTGCTGTTTATTTATCATGTTCATTGTTCAAGTTATTCATACCGTGATGATGTTGCCATGGGTGTTACCACATGACGCGTTCTTCACCAAGACAAGAGTAACTAAAAAAGGAAAGCACTTTTACCATCAGTCATACCACAGCTGTCTTTCCAGACGTGGTCCGGTATCACAATAGTGATATGAGTATGATGGGAAAGGTGGAATAAGTATGAGAATTGGAATGGGGTAAAAGGATGAAGAGGGCAGAGGAAGAGGATGTGAGTAACAAGGAGAAGAAACAAAGTTAAAGTGTAATAAACACTTGTCAACGCTTAATAATAAGCACAAGGAGACAGAAACTCAGGAGATTAATTGATCTGTATATTTCGACCCCCGTCTGGGTTCTGCTGAAGAGGATCCCAGAAGGGAATCGAAATATGCAGATCAATTAATATCTTGAGTTTCTATTTCCATCTGAGTTATATTATTATTATTATTTTCATTATTATTGTTATTAAACTGGAGAATGCATCTTCAGACTGGAACCAAATTTTCAACATTCGTGCTTATTATTAAAAGTAAGGTTAGCATTTTTTTACTTGGCAGTGTACTATTCAATTTACTGATTTTAGAACTAATTTTTTGAAGGAAGGGTTTATACATCACCTTATAACACTAATAAATTGTTAGATGAACATTAAGTTCATTACACTTGGTATCCGATTCCACACTACGCACACAATGGTCTCAATCACACACTTAACAATGTTGTAATGAAAATAAATATGCTGAGTATTTAAAAAGATAAACAAAATAATGCATAGAATTAAATGACTGAAATAGCTGCTGGAAGTGACAGCAGTACACAGACGCAATCACATACGTTTTCATAATTTAAGAGTAGGCAGAGAAATTAGTGAAGTTCAGCCGAAATTATTTGAGGTAAACATCTTTAAGAAAAAAAAAAACGTGCATTCTTTTGCATGCCACTGAACAATGTGGAGAGTTATACTTTCCGAAATCTTCTAAAAGCAAAACCGAATTTGTGACTCCTGTAATGTCAACATTTAGAAAACATATACAAGACAGACTGACGATGCTGTCAAAGAAGAATTCCAAGATCTCCGCCGAGTTTGTTGCAACAAATCACTGGGAACCGATGTCAACAGCTCTTGATTTTGATGTATTTGAAGAGAGATATACCGTCTTCCACACAGCTACTGCACATGAAGAGTTGGTTGACCGTTATACTATCAGAGGTAAGGCAAAAAATATTCGTAGCACTCAATGCCTCATCAGTAATTAAGGCTTCTGATGTGTGTATCCTTAGTTTCACGTCGCTGACGCTCAAGATGTAACCTATCAGGACCAGGAAGAAGCAGATATCATTGTAGAAGAAATGGACGGGGAAATGTTTTTAGTTTTTTCAAGAACGTATGAGTTGCTTTGCTCACACAATACCCTTGCATAACAGATGGTGTCACTACTCCAGAAGTCAGTAATTTTTTCTATATACAGCAATTAAAAAACAAACATCTTTTATTGTGAACTTAATTTGAAGGTCAACTTCTGCTGCACCATTGCTTAAAGAGAAAGAATTTATTTGCAATCTACATATGTAACAAGAGGGAATTCATTATTAAAGATAATGAAATCCGTTCTGAAAGGTTCTCAATATGTCAACAAGGCTGAGTGGTAGAGAGAAAAAACAAATTACCTTTAATGGAGGTTGTGGCAGTTCTTAATCCATTTAAATAGGTAATTAAATTAGTGGAAAGGGAGAAAATAATCACCCTTTCAACAACTGGACCAGTAATTTTTGGTCTACAACAATCTACAAAGTAGTGACTTCTGACCTGTCCAACTGGACCAGTAATTTTTGGTCTACAACAATCTACGAAATAGTTACTTCTGACCTGTCCTACTGTGACAGTTTGGCCAAAGTCTTGCATGAAGCAGTGAAATAAAGACTTAATCCATTTTTGTAGATGACTTACATAACAGCAGCACCTTTTTCTGTTATACTCGCTTAAAGTTGAAGTGGCTTCCATCGGCAGGAAACAGACAACAAATGCTTCAGAAAAATCAAGATCCTTGTTGCAATCGAATCTAAGAATGAGGGAACCGAGTGAGCAATGGTTGGAAAGGATGAATCATGAGTCTAAAGCAGATCAACGTAGATCCCTTGACCTACCGAAGTGAGTCTCCTCTGAAGATGCTGTCTCTGAAGACACGAGCAAGAGAATGATGGGTTGCGCAGGAACTTCAGCACCGTCAAAGGTAATATATATCATAGCACGAATTATTTTTGTTTAACTCCCAGCAGGGCACAGCTACGTCCTGCAACCTTCCGCCAACTTCTCCTGATTAAGTGCAACTTATCTATATTTTAATACTTTTCATGCTTGAATCTTAATGAACTGAAATATGTGAAAAATGGATGTAAATTATGCACCATTATGGTCAATATTATTTTTATAATTGCATACTATGTGAACTCATTGGCAACTTTCTGCAAGTATTTCAGCTTCTAGGTGTAGTTTTCTTGTTTATAATATACTGAATGAAGAAAAAATATTATTGTACATGTCTCAGATCAAGTACATTATGTGAAACGAAGCTGTGTTTGTTATTTGTAATCTTGCTGGATTTTTGGCTGATTTATTGCAATAAATATTATGCATATGTTCTCCATTTGTTTGGCTCTGACTGAAAATGTAACTACTAGTATTTAGTGCACTGTTCAAATACTTACTTTTATATACAAAATATGAAGTAAAAATGTTTGCTTATTATTTCAAATAATAATGATTTCAGCAATATAAATTAATACAAAATAATTTAAAACAAAACATTAAAGCAATTGCAATTTATTATTTTTCTTACCAATTGATCTTAAATGAAAATTTGGAAGAGTAATTGAAATTGTAAATGACTTTGAATCGCTCAATTACTCCTAGCCTATAGCCTAGCACATTACCTAGCCTGTAGCCTAGCACATCGCCTAGCCTGTAGCCTAGCACAATGCCTTGGATAAAGAAAGAAGCACCGAGTGTTTCATAAACAACAGATAATTGGTTTGTATGACCCTGGTCCTGAGACTAACACCCACTGCAACCCAATCATTTTTATTTACCCCAGAAGTTTTCTTCAACTCGAAATTAGTGGTTGGCAATATATACCTTACAATCTAAAAGGTCATATAATCATGCAAATATTAAATATTTAATATCTTCACAATGCCTTGTCTGGTTTACCTAAAAATTTAACAGTGTTTAAAAGGATGAACTGAAATTCGTAGTCCTGGAAAGTACTGACTTAAAGCTCACGAGCCTCTCAGAATGTTATGAAAATGTTTTGCCAAAGTAACCTCAGTTTTTTTTCAGTATTCGGCAGAGACGAATTCCAGTTACTGTGATGATTTATAGCTCCTGATCCTCATAAAGATATTCTGAACAATATACATCATCCAATTTCTGTTACATTTTAAGGGTTTCGGCAGAATTAAGCTAATGCTCCTAAATCTTGAGGTTTTTGAGTTACAATTTCTCAATGCATCATTTTACTAATGCTAAATTGTATTGGTGTTTGACAGGTTAGAGTTCCGGCTCCTGTATCATTCGAAGGTGTTGAGCTACAGCTCTGCGGCCTCGTGAAGGTGATGAACCTCTCTGTGTTGAACTCTAGCGCCAAGAGTATTAAGATGCTGGGTTTATCAGAGACTGGGATACATCTCTTGGTCTCACAGTCACCGAAATACATTTAGCATTTGTGAGAAGTGCCTGACCCTTTTGTCCACTGAGCATCTGCAAGTTTTCTCTTTGAAGGCGTGCCTGCAGGAGCACAGTGTCTGTCTCATAACTGCAGGACAGAGGATCGAGCTCCCACCATGTCCTGCTCTGAATAACCCACACAGGTTTAGAGCTTCACATAATTACAATCATCGCGTCCTTATCAGCGTACCCCTATTTTTTTTTTAAATCTCTTTGACTTAATAAACTTCTACCTATTTTTGTGGCTTTAAGACTTCATTATTACCTTTCCGCCTATGATTCTGAAACGCCTCTTTTACCTATTAGACTCATGGGAAACTAGTTTCTCGGATGTTGTACATGTGTCTTATTCATCATTCCCTATTATCTGGAGATAATGATTGCTTCAGGTAACAGCCACATCATGCATTTATAGAACAAGTATTGATGGATTAGATATTAATGTGGTAGACATTTACAAAACAGATATTTATAGAACAGAAAATGATGGGATATTGATGGTACAGACATTGATGATGATATAGACATTGATGCTATATATACTGATATAGTAGCTATTGATGAGACAGACATCGATGAGACAGATATAGATGAGATAGCAACTGATGGGATAAACATTGTGTGTTCATCTAAGGTAAATAATTTTCAACACACCTTCAGTGTTGCATAACTTTCAGAAGGAAAGTCTTTTTGTTTAGCGAGAGAAATGTTAAATAAATTCGGCACTCAGCACACAATTTATTTAATTTCAGTGATAAATTTCGACTCTAGAACACGACTGCTACTCCATTTGCATTATATCGCCAGCTGCACTGACATTTATAGCAGCAGTGAAATTAATAGAAGAGGTGAGCATTTTAAGCTCTTACCAATTTGCAGAGGCTGTGGCTGTGAGATGTGGTGAGTGTTATAGTGTGTTGTGGTGTGTGTGTGTGTACTCACCTAGTTGTACTCACCTAGTTGTGGTTGCAGGTGTCGATACATAGCTCCTGGCCCCGCCTCTTCACTGGCCGCTACTGGGTCACTCTCCCTGCGCCATGAGCGCAGCCACTTGTCGTAGGCGACTCTCGGAATAGATTTGAGGACAGGACTTTCTGTACCAGGGATAGGAAGAGGAGCCAGAGGGTGTGTTTTTCTGAGGCTGGGATGGATGATATAGTTAGCAGATTTGGAATTATCATGACAAGTAATGAGAGTAACTCTTAGAACATAAGAAAGAAGGAACACTGCAGCAGATCTACCAGCCCATGCGAGACAGGTCCAAGTCATCTACCGGTCTAAATCATTGACCCAAGCTAGTTAGGTCCAGGTCACATTCACTTAAGAAGGAAGGAGCACTGCATCAGACCTATTAGAACAAACTAGTCAGGTCCAACTCACTCCAAACAACACCCACTCATGTATTTATCTAACCTATTTTTAAAATTATTCAACGTTTAAGCTTCAATGACGCTACTCGGGAGTTTGTTCCACTCATCCACAACTCTATTACCAAACCAGTGCTTTCCTATATCCTTCCTGAATCTTAATTTTTCCAACTTGAAACCATTGCTGCGAGTCCTGTTTTAGCACGTTATTTACATTCCCTTTATTTATTCCTACTTAACATTTATACATCTCAATCACATCTCCCCTAATTCTACGCCTTTCTACAGAGTACAGATTCAGGGCCCTAAGTCTATCCTCATAGGGAAGATTTCTGATACTTGGGATCAACTTTGTCATCCTCCTTTGTACGTTTTCCAGAGCATTTATATCCATTCTGTAATACGGTGACCAGAACTGTGCAGCATAATCAAAGTGAGGCCTACCGAAAGATATATAGAGTTGAAGAACAACCTGAAGACTCCTGTTATTTATACTTCTTGATATGAAGCCAAGGATTCTGTTCGCTCTATTGCAAACACTTATGCACTGTTGTCTTGGTTTTAGATTACTGCTACCAGAACCCATAAATCTTTTTCGCAATCAGTAATATTAAGATCTACATTATTTAGTTTATATGTGGCAAGGTTATTTTCCCGTCCAAAGTTTAGAGCTTTGCATTTGTCTATATTAACCTGCATCTGCCACTTCTCCGACCACTGCATCAGTCTATTCAAATCTTCCTGGAGTGCTCTAATGTCCTCATCAGAATGAATTAGACAGCCTATTTTGATGTCATCGGTAAACTTGCTTATTTCGCTATTTATTCCCTCATCTATGTCGTTTAAGCAAATCGTGAACAACAAAGGGCCCAACACTGACCCCTGTGGAACACCGCTTGAGTCATGCCCCCATTCTGATTTCTCCCCATTTATGCCAATTCTCTGCTGCTTATTTGTCTGCCACTACACTACCCAGAAATTTTTTCTCCTATTCCGTGAGCCTTAATTTTCCTCAATAGCCTCTGATGATCTACCTCCTGAAATACCTAGTGAAAACATTTAGTAAATTCGTAAGGCAGGATCGCCCCTTTGTAAAACAGTGCTGAGATTCATTAATCAATTTATGCCTTTCAAGATGGCTACGAATTGCCTCGGCAATTATTGATTCCATAAATTTTCCCACTATGGAGGTTAGGCTTATTGGTCTATAGTTGGAAGCCAAGGACGTATCTCCTGCTTTGTAGATAGGTATCACATTTGCCATTTTCCACTTGTCTGGCACTATATCAAAGGTTTGCTAAGCTCCTCTTTACATTCCTTTAAAACCCTTACAAACAGTTCATCAGGGTCTGGGGATTTGTTAGATTTTAATTTCTCTATTTGTCTGAGGACCATGTCACTAGTTACCCTAATCGTGCATAGTTTATTATCGTCCAGTTCTACATAATTTATTATTTCTGGAATTTCGCTAGTATCTTCCTGTGTAAAAACTGAGAGAAAGTGTTAAAATTTTTACACATTTCCTTATCACTGTTGGTGATCTGACCTGAGTTACTTTTGAGTGGGCCAATCTTGTCCTTAATCATACTTCTATATACCTGAAAGAAGTCTTTTGTGTTAGTCTTCAAATCCCTTGCGACTTTAGCCTCATAATCTCTTTTTGCTTTTCTTATTCCCTTTTTTTTATTTCTCTCTTCAATTGAATATATATTGATTTCTTAACTGCATCTCCCCTCTTTTGATACACCTATATATGCCTTAAGTTTGACCAATGAGATATTTTAATCTATTGTTTATCCATTTGGGATCATTTTTGTTTGATCTAATTTCCCTACTCGGAACATAAGTTGTCTGGGCAGCTAGAACTATGCTCTGAAAAACGCCATATTGGCAACCATCACCCCCTACCTGACCCATAGTTAGGTCGTTCCAATTCAGCCCACCCAGGTAATTTCTCAGTCCCATGAAATCGGCCAAACGGAAGTCTGGGACAGAGACTTGATTGCAGTTATTGGGATAATTCCATGATATATTGAAATTAAGTGATTTGTGATTGCTTTCCCCCAAGCTCATCATTAATTTCAAGATTATTATTTAGTGATTCTTTGTTGGCAAAAACCAAGACAAGCAGGTTGTTTCCTCTGGTTGGTTCTGTCACAAACTATTTTAAAAAGCCATCCTTAATCGTATCAAGCCACTAGACTCAAGATTTCCTGTCACATTGTTCCAGTCTATTTCTCTGAATTTAAAATCTCCCATTAACACAACATTTTCATATCTAGACGTCTTATGAATTTCGTCCCATAGCAGCCTACCGCACTCCCTATCAAGGTTTGGTGGCCTATAAATCACACCAAAAATTATTTTTTCACGACTCTCGAGAAACTGTAGCCAAACAGATTCTGTGTCTGATGCTTCTAATTTTATATCTTGTCTAACACAACAATTTAAATTATATCTGACATACATCGCCACTCCACCACCCTTCCTGTTGACCCAATCAGTGTGGAAAAGTTTATAGCCTTGTATGTGGCATTCAGAAGGCATTTCTCTATCTTTCAGGTTGAACCAGGTCTCCATTACAGCAATTATATCTATATTACCTGCACTTGCAAGTAATCTTATCTCATCTATCTTATTTCTTAGACTCCTACTATTAGTATAGTAAACCTTAAGGGAGCTAGTCACTCTCTGCCCTCTACTGTCTCTCTTTGTTTGTTGATCATTTGTTTTGCCTTGACTAGCAACTTAATTTTGAATATTGTCTTTTAAACATATCCCTGAGGTATCCAGGTAATATTTGCTGTTTTCAACCCTATTACTGCAACCTGATTGTTTCCCACACATACCCGTACCTCTATAATCTATCAGTTTAAAGTCCTAGACAAGTCAGCAATGACCCCTTTAATCGAGTTAGCTAATGCAACCACTCAGGCCCCAGAGAGATGTACCTCATTCCTTGCATACATATCACGTTTGCCATAGAATTTTTCCCAGTTATCATTGAATGAGATTGCAAGTTCTTTGCACAACCTGTCTAGCCAGCAATTTATACCAATTGCCCTAGACATCCATTCGTTGCCCACTCCCCTTCCAGGCAAGATGCTACATATGACTGGGACCCCTCCCTTAGACATGACAACATCTATGGCTGACTTGTACTTATCCAGCAGCTCCTATCTTCTGCCCTTCCCAGTATCATTTCCACCAGCACTAAGACAGATAATGGTCTTGCTCCCATTACCTGACATGACGTTATCCAACCTGTTGACTATGTCATCAATACCAGCTCCTGGGAAACACACTCTCTGTCTCCCCTTCCTATCTCTGTTGCAGAAAGTATGGTCTGTCTTAACGCTGGAGAAAATGATTGTGGGAAGCATATCATGGTGGACCTGCTTTCCAGTTATAGAACAGAGATAGATATGACTAGGAACAAGGGAGTTATTCCTGTCATACAGTTTCTATAAAAAAATGTTTGCTTTCATTATGCTTTAATCCTTTCTGATTGATGCATGATCGGCGGCAAACTTTTTACTTGCATTAAGAATAAAAGGCACAATACTATGACTTGAATACACAAATAATCCACACATAGGAGACTAAAACTTAGGATGACGTTTCACTCCAACTGGGATCATTTACTAGACACTAGTTAATGGTACAAGTCAGGCCAAAAGGTCATCCTAAGTTTCAGTCTCCTATGTGCTGGTTATCTGTGTATTTTTATTTGTCCTTCGCACAACAATTTTTTTTTGTGGAGACTGTGTATGTTATTTTGCAGCAGTTTGGTTTTAATTACTGAATGGTTGTATAGAGAAATTTATATTTGATGGCTGGGTAGGTTCTATAAGGACATTTTAGACTTCTCTATCGCTTAAAAAACTACATCCATGACAATAATGTATATATGCCAGGAATGGGATGGGATGTAGTTATCTAAGACAGGGGTAGCAGCATTAGCTGGTTCAGTCAAGGTAGCTCCTTGCTGCTGTTATTGAGCTTTAAACTAAAAATACTTAGGGGGTAGTATCAATCAACATGATTTAGATACTAATGATTTAGATAATAACAGTTATCAAGGGATTATGTAAAACTGCCAGTTAATATCAAGGAAGGTGATAATAAAGGAACCCATTCAGAAACATTGGGTAATTATAATACTAAAATTAAGAATGGAAAGGGGAAAAAATATAAAAATAAAAACTTTCTAAGCCTGTATTATAGAAGTACCTGAGGCACTAATAACAAGATAAACGAATTGAGACAGGTTTCATGTGCAAGAAACATCGATGGAGTTGAAATAACTGAGACCCGATTTGAAAAGCCAGGACATACCTGCCGAATGTCACATTCAGAGATTTAAGTTTACCTGGAGTTTACCTGGAGAGAGTTCCAGGGGTCAACGCCCTCGCGGCCCGGTATGTGACCACCTTACTTATAATGAGCGGAAAATGTGATATTTTTTAACAGTTATTTTCTGTCGGTCTTCACGAAAGAAGACAAATGATGTCACAGCAATTAGTGATTTTATAGGTCCTGAATATATCAACTTGTGTAATATCACATTCACTAGAGATATAATAATAATAATAATAATAATAATAATAATAATAATAATAATAATAATAATAATAATAATATTTTATTTTGACACGATACATGTTTGTACAAAGAAATATAATAGTTGGGTGTACATGCCAAAACCCCCTTTATATGCAGTTTTCAGATAAACAGAACGATTAAAACCAAATAAGTCTCTTGGCCCCAACGAACTGTATTGGTAAACAGCTTTTTTGCCCTACCTACTTCCACTAATGGGCCCCGCCCACCTGTGACACCATCACTAGCTGCTACATCTCACTTCTAGCTCTTGTATACAAGTCTCCATCCTCATGCCTCTGTTTTAGGCTAAGAGACTGATCGTCTTCACTCAAGGTTAAGGAATTAAACACTTAACAATGCTGAGAGGCTGAACACCTAGTAGGCTTCTAAAGAAGCCTACTAGGCAGGTTAAACGTTTCGACAAATAAAGCTAATCAAGTGTTGCACATGTGTCTTATTTATCAAAGGAGATATAGAGTGCAATGAATAGCTAAGAAAGAACTCGGAACCACGGATTAATTTTTTTTAAAAGGCCTATCTAGTGGGCTTCATGAGGCCAACTGCAGTGCTCCTCTACTGTGTTCTTACTAGTGTGTTGTGATGAATGCGTATTGTGGTCAGTTACGTGTGTGTGTATACTCACCTAATTGTGGTTGCAGGGGTCGTGTACTCACCTAATTGTGGTTGCAGGGGTCGAGACTCAGCTCCTGGCCGTGTGTGTGTGTGTCTGTCTGTCTGTCTTGGTGTTGTAGTGAGTGTTTTGACGTGTGCTGTAGTGATTATGTTGTGGTGGCTGGGTATTGTGTTGTGATGAGTATTCTGTTGTGATGTGTGTTGTCATGAGTGTTGTGTTGTGATGAGTGTGTGTTGGGATGAGTATTGTGTTGTGATGAGTGTCGTGTTGTGATGAGTGTTGTGTGCTGTGATGAGTGTTGTTGTGATGAGTGCTGTGTTGTGTTGTGATGAGTGTGTGTTGTGATCAGTGCTGTATTCTGATGAGTGTTGTGTTTTGATGAGTGTTGTGTTGTGATGAGTGTCGCGTTGGGATGAGTGTTGTGTTGTGATGAGTGTTGTGTTGTGATGAGTGTTGTGTTATGATGAGTGTTGTGTTATGATGAGTGTTGTGTTATGATGAGTGTTGTGTTATGATGAGTGTTGTGCTGAAACTCATGCAGGTTGTCTCTCGTCGAGATTCAGAACACTGTATCTTTCTCTCTCTCTCGCTCTTACTAAATACAAATAATTTCATTCATATTTAATATTTTCAGAGTAGCGTTTGTCGTTTCTAGTTAACAGAGGTTCAGGATCACGCCTAGGATGATCTCTACACTCTCCATAAGTAATAAAATATACACACTTGAAATTCTCGACGCAGACCTGGAGGTTCAGGTCTTACATGTTAAGCTGACTTGCAAAAAATAGGCACTGGCGTTGCCCAGACATAATCTAAATAAGCAACGTTGAAATATTTATTTTTCATAGGACATTCAGAAATTTAGGGCACTTGTGCAACACTGGGGTATCGTGTGCAACATTTGGGTAACTGTGCAACATCTGGGTATCTTGTGCAACATTTGGATATCTTGTGCAATATTCGGGTCTCTAGTGCAACATTTAGATACCTTGTGCAACATTTGGGTGATTGTTCAATATTTGAATATCTTGTGCAACATTTGGGTATCTAGTGCAACATTTGGGTATCTAGTGCAACATTTGGGTATTTGGTGCAACATTTGTATATATTGTGCAACATCTGGATATCTTGTGCAACATTTGGATATCTTGTGCAACATTTGGATATCTTGTGCAACATTTTGGTATCGTGTGCAACATTAGTACTATATCAAAATCACCTTCATCTTCCTACGTTCTTCTCTGTATCGGACTGAAGAAACCACTGGCTGGCGAAACGTTCCCAGAATAAAGATACCCAGATGTTACCCACAAATGTCTCATTTATCAACTACAGTCGGTTTTCTAAAACCATTTATTCATTCAAAAATTTAGGGACTGAAAATAGTTTACATTTTACTTTAAACATAAAACTCCCGTGACCACTTTTAAACACCATGTTTATTTTTGCAGAGTCGTAGTTACTGCCTAAAATGTATTTGATGGTATTGTACATTAACCAGATAACAAACTAAATTAACACTAAACTAGGACGCGCAGCGTGGCCTAGCGCATCTGAAATGTGTTGTTGAAGGGATAGGATGAAAACCCTTCCCTAAGGTTATTTCAGTAATTTAGAAAGACAATCAGCATGATGATGACTGTGTATGACACAAGCGAAGTTACTGGAGACGTGCTAAGAGAGGAGGTGAAGGAAAGAAAAGAGAAAAGGAGGATTTAGAGAGGAGGGGGAGAAGAGACGAGAGGGAAGGAGAAACATTAGGAGTGAGAAGGAATGAAAAGAAAGGGAGAAGGGAGGAGGAAGGAAAGAGGGAGAGAGGAGGATAAGAGAGGATGAGGGAGAGAGAGAGAAGGAGAGAGGAGGAGGGAGAGGAAGAGAAGAGAGAAGAAAAGAGAGAGGAGGAACTGGAGGAGGAGAAGCAGCACCATTAGAAGGAAGAGCATTAGGGGGACAAGGAGCATTAAGAAGGGGAGCATTAGGAGGAGTATTAGGAGAACCATTAGGAGGACGGAAAGTATTAAGAGGAGAACCATTAAGAGACAGCATTAGAAGAACCATTTGAAGTAGGAGGAGCATAAAGAGGATCATCAGAGGGAAATATTAAGGAGAAGCATTAGCATGAAGGAGGTCATTAACAGGAGGAGGAGGTGCAGCAGCAGCAGGAAGAGGGGTAATAGGAGAAAGAAGAGGAAAAGAGGAAAGGAGAATGAAGGAAAGGTAAAAGAATCACTGATTCAGGAATATGCTGACTATCTTTGTTCAAGTGAAGTCACTTTGGTGTTCCACTAGACCCGCTAGATGTAACTTCAAGTGAGGTCACTATGGTGTTCCACTAGACCTACCCGCTAGTAGAAGTAGATGATGCCAGTGAATTGGGCCATAAGATAACAATAGAGCTGTAGAAGATAACTTCTGTACCAAGATAGAATGGTGTTGCTGTGTCATCACATTAATGATATACAATACAGAAAAAGTCATGAACGAGACGCACTTACAGTTAATATTATGACACTTGTCTGACACAACAACACCTTGGAATCTTGGCACAAAGGATATCTTTTACAACCCTATTGCTTGGAGAGCCCGTCCACCTGTGACGTTACCTTTAACTACTGCATATATCAAGTTAATGAATAAGACACATGTTGCACATGTGTCTTATTCATTAACTTGTAGGTATTGTTTAACTGTATTGTAATGATACCGTGATGTATACTTATCAATATGCTGAGAGATGTACAGTGCATATGCTGAGAGATGTACAGTGCATATGCTGAGAGATGTACAGTGCATATGCGGAGAGATGTACAGTGCATATGCTGAGAGATGTACAGTGCATATGCTGAGAGATGTACAGTGCATATGCTGAGAGGTGTCTCCCAGTTTTACGCCGAGATATGTGTATATCTAAATGCTTATATGCTGATATAAGTGTATCTCTCAATGCTTATATGCTGATATAAGTGTATGTCTCTCAACGTATAATTCACCGAGAGATTTATATCTCTCAGTGCATATCCACCGAAAAGTGAAGCTACCTTTTCTTCTTTAGGATTAGTGCTTTTCCCATAATATAAAAATAATATTAGCGTATATACGCCGAGAGGTAACCTTAATCCCTGTTTTAAAGATACAAGTATAATTAACTAGCTGGGAGCAGGTGACATGCAGCATTAATGATCCTCGTGTAGTGGACAGGATTTAAACTTCAATTATTTTGTCATATATATTTCATAGCATTCTGTGTCTCGTTTATAATTTAATTCTAATAGTAATTATTGTTCTTAGGTACGATAATAAAGCAGGTGTTGATGTAGAAGCTAATCGTATTCTTGGGTACAATAATAAAGGAGGTGTTTGAGGTAGGAACCAGTCGTGTTTTAGGGTACGATAATAAAGCAGGCGTTTAAGATAGGAACCAGTCGTGTTCTTGGGTACAATAATAAAACAGGTACCTGAGGTAGGAACCAGTCGTGTGCAGGTTTGTTGTCTTGACAGACGCTCAGCTCATGTTAATTACGCTCACAAATTAAGAAGGGAAAAATACATTTATTTTTATAAAATTGTAAATTGATATTCAAAATATTCGCATTGATTTCAGTCGTTTAGTTATCAGTATAAAAGTATGTGACACTTATTCAACTTATGTGACCTTTGAACAGTAGTATACAGCATATGGATGAGAGATTATCTAATCCATAAAAACACCTCGGAATCCACAAGTCTTACCCAGGGGTCAAAATGGCGATGTATTCAAGTGTAGATGAGGAATGTATTATTAAACATGATAACTAATAAATATTAAGTGCAACTGCACACTTAGTGTTTAATGTAATCTCTTATATTAATGTTATTATCTATTATGAGTGCTATTCTCACATATTGGCAACCTCTTTAGTCTTCTGTTTTTGTCCTTGTATTATGTTGCATTGATAAAGCCACTGGTTGGAGAAACGTTTACATAATAAACATAGCCAGGTGTTACACACGTGTCTAATACTTCAGCTTGTGATACTTGTCAGACACAAGAGTAATACAGAATCTTGGTACAGAAGACATCACAACTGTTTACTACCACTGGCCCAACTTTTGGCCATGATCTATTTCCACTGGAAAATCCCTCCTACTAGTACATAAGCTCACGTCCTCCTGTGCTACAGAAGCATCAAGACTGAGACTCTGAACTCCTGTTCCTACACTAAGGAACTGATTACCTTATCTGTATTTTTTTTTCTTCTATTTTTGTCCCTGTATTGTATTTATAAAGACACTGGTTGGCGAAACGTCTACATAATAAAGATGCCCAGTTGTTGCGCTTGTGTTTAATAGATCAAGTTGTCGGTATAATATACTATTGATGGTATGTACAATGATGCACACCACACGGTTTAGTTGTTCTGTGTGTCATTAATTGTGATGTATGTTATTTGTTTTTATTAATAAGCCTTTAATGATGTCACAAGTATACGCAAATGTCCTGCATACAGTCAACTATTGTCCATAATTTGTTAGTATTGGTGTTATTTCGACGAGTACACCACTAAATAAGCATTATCTATCAGTTATTCATAATAATAAAGTATTTCCAGTGTTGTACATAGAAACAAACAATAGTTCAATAAAACTCCGCTGGTGAATTTATGAGCATAAGTCGTAAAATAGGAGTTAAAGAGAACTCACGTACTCGATAATAAATTTCACAACTGCAATAATAAATAAAAAAAATCCCTGTGCATACGAGACCTTCCGTCAGCAGGACTCACTCTGAATAAAATGAGGAACTACCAAATAAATGTACTTCTTCATGCTGGCATGTTTGTATATATAATGATGCAGGAAATCTGGCCAGGGAGAAGCTAAAAACACGTAAATTATTGGGGCGTTAGAGCAGCAAGTAGGTAGTAAAATACTGCCTCGGTTAAAATCTTTTTCCTTTATCCTAACTTTTATATTTTACCTGGGCAAAAGGCCCTGACCTGCCGCCGAGGTTTATAACGCGCTATCACCATAAATAATGGCAGAGCAAATTTTATTTCCACGGGGCATACGCAAACCAAACAACTTTTCTCAACTTGGTTTACCACAAAATCGTAAAATAATTTTCAAGTATCCGCAGATCTGTAAGGCCACTATTGTGCTAATCGATCAGAACTTTTTTTTGGGGGGTGGAAGGCCAATTATGGTGGTGAGTTGCTACATTCGACTGGCTTAATTGGTGGTCTTACACGGTGGTTCCTGCGCGCCTCGGGACACCAACCATGTTGAAACATTCATAACAAGAAGGGATTAGATTAGTCATGTTGTGTTGGCTGCAACGCCAGACCATCAGAGGACGGTGGTGGGGGATGGGGGTTAGTGGGTTCCCAGGGGATGGGGCGGGTGAGTGGGTGGGTTTGGTTGGTGGTGGGGAATGGTGTTGATGGTGATAGCTGATGATACTGGTTGTAGGTGAGTCTGGTGTGGTCGTGGGTGGTGATATTGATGGGTGCGGAAGTGGTAGTTACGGTTATGGGGAGTGGTGAAGATGAGGGAAAGGTTGTGGTGAGGGTGGTTGTGTGGGCGGTGATAGTGGGTGGTGAAGGTTGTGGTGAAGTTGGTGGTAGGTGGTGGTGGGTGAAGGTGGTGGGTGGTGAGGGAGAGTGGTGAAGGTAGTGATGGGTGGAGAAGGTGGTAGTAGGTGGTTATTACACACTGAGGTGTAGAATGGCCTGCGCACCTTGTCGTAATGGGATAAATCGTGGAGCAAATAAAATACAACAGAAGTTATATGACTTGTATTTCCTTCACCAAATAAGCAAGCTGGTATTTACAATATGTACAGTAATGTAAGAGTAGGTGTATAACATGGTGATCAAAGGAGGCAAATTGCAAGAGCCACACACGACCAGCAGCCGAAACAAGTCTGCTCAAACTCGCGTCACAAGTGAACCACATTGCTTCACAGCTTTGGCGGGCTTGTCTGTGACTGGTCGATGAACCGAGGTACTGCTATAAAGAAGGGGGCCGCTATTGATCGTTACACCCTTAGCACCTGGTTCGCTGGTTGGGAGGCAGCCTATAGGGGAGTGTGACATACGCTGAATAAAATGTAACATAAACGTAACATGCCACAGTGGTGAAGATGGTGGTGGTGGGTGGTGAAGGTAGCAGTGGGTGGTGAAGGTGGTAGTGGGTGGTGAAGATGGTGGTGGGTGGTGAGGGTGGTAGTGGGTGGTGAAGATGGTGGTGGGTGGTGAAGGTGGTAGTGGGTGGTGAAGATGGTGGTGGGTAGTGAGGGTGGTAGTAGGTGGTGAAGATGGTGGGTGGTGAAGGTGGTAGTGGGTGGTAATGTACTCACCTAATTGTACTCACCTAATTGTGGTTGCAGGGGTCGAGACTCAGCTCCTGGCCCCGCCTCTTCGCTGTCCGCTACTGGGGGTCTCTGCTCTCCCTGCTCCATGAGCTTTATCATACCTCGTCTTAAAAACTATGTATGGTTCCTGCCTCCACTATATCTTTCTCTAGACTATTCCACTTCCTGACTACTCTGTGGCTGAAGAAATGCTTCCTAACATCCCTTTGACTCATCTGAGTCTTCAGCTTCCAGTTGTGTTCCCTTGTTTCTGTGTTCCCTCTCTGGAACATCCTGTCACTGTCTACCTTGTCGATTCCCCGCAGTATTTTGTATGTCGTTATCATGTCTCCTCTGACCCTTCTTTCCTCCAGTGTTGTTAGTCCTATTTCCCTCAACCTTTCTTCATAGGACAGACCCCTGAGTTGTGGAACTAACCTTGTCGCAAACCTTTGCACTTTCTCTAGTTTCTTTACGTGCTTGACCAGGTGTGGGTTCCAGACTGGTGCTGCATATTCTAGTATGGGCCTGACGTACACGGTGTACAGTGTCTTGAACGATTCCTTGTTAAGGTAAAGGAACGTTAATCTTAGGTTTTCCAGTCGCCCATATGCTGCCGCAGTTATCTGGTTGATGTGTGCCTCCGGAGACGTGCTTGGCGTTATACTCACCCCAAGGTCTTTCTCCTTTGCCGAGGTTTGTAGCCTTTGTCCGCCTAGCCTGTACTCTGTCAGCGGTCTTCTTTGCCCTTCTCCGATCTTCATGACTTTGCATTTGGTGGGATTGAATTCGAGAAGCCAGTTGCTAGACCAGATGTCAAGCTTGTCCAGGTCTGTTTGAAGTCCTGCTTGGTCCTCTTCCGATGTGATTCTCCTCATTAATTTCACATCATCTGCAAACAGAGACACTTCTGAGTCTATCCCGTCCGTCATGTCGTTTAATGTGTGGTGAAAGTGGTGGTGGTTGGGTGGGTGTTGCTGGTGTGGGGGTTGTGGGGTGTTGGGGGTTCAGGAATAACACTGAACGTAATTCATAATCTCATTGAGATGGGTGGAACAACGCATGGAAACATCTGATGGGTGGAACAACGCATGGAAACATCTGATGGGTGGAACAACGCATGGAAACATCTGATGGGTGGAACAACGCATGGAAACATCTGATGGGTGGAATAACGCATGCAAACATCTGATGGGTGGAACAACGCATGGAAACATCTGATGGGTGGAACAACGCATTGAAACATCTGATGGGTGGAACAACGCATGGAAACATCTGATGGGTGGAACAACGCGTGGAAACATCTGATGGATGGAACAACGCATTGAAACATCTGATGGGTGGAACAACGCATTGAAACAACTGATGGGTGGAACAACGCATTGAAACATCTGATGGGTGGAACAACGCATGGAAACATCTGATGGGTGGAACAACGCATTGAAACATCTGATGGGTGGAACAACGCATGGAAACATCTGATGGGTGGAACAACGCATGGAAACATCTGATGGGTGGAACAACGCATTGAAACAACTGATGGGTGGAAAAACGCATGGAAACATCTGATGGGTGGAACAACGCATGGAAACATCTGATGGGTGGAACAACGCGTGGAAACATCTGATGGGTGGAACAACGCATGGAAACATCTGATGGGTGGAACAACGCATGGAAACATCTGATGGGTGGAACAACGCATTGAAACAACTGATGGGTGGAACAACGCGTGGAAACATCTGATGGGTGGAACAACGCATTGAAACAACTGATGGGTGGAACAACGCATGGAAACATCTGATGGGTGGAACAACGCATGGAAACAGCTGGTAGGTGGAACAACGCATGGAAACATCTGATGGGTGGAACAACGCATGGAAACATCTGATGGGTGGAACAACGCATGGAAACATCTGATGGGTGGAACAACGCGTGGAAACATCTGATGGGTGGAACAACGCATGGAAACATCTGATGGGTGGAACAACGCATGGAAACATCTGATGGGTGGAACAACGCATTGAAACAACTGATGGGTGGAACAACGCATGGAAACATTTGATGGGTGGAACAACGCATGTGGAAACATCTGACAGGTGGAACAATGTAAGAAAACATCTCATACGTACATTTACTCGAAACGTCCAACATCCTTCCTTCAATGTACAAATATCCGTCAAAGTATGCACAAGCATCTTCCTTTATACAAGCACATGACTGTAAACATTGCAAAAGCATATCAACAAACATGCACTCAAACACTGAAGACACACTTCAAGCCATGAGTGATGATGACACCATGATGAATTACCGGGACGATAATAGTGCTGCTAATGCGCTTCTTTTTACACCGTTAATAATTCTCCCGAGAAGTACTACAAGCTCAAGCCTATTTTTTTATTATTTTTTTTTGTGAACGTCATTTTACTGACATGAGCTTTATCAAGCTTAAAGAAAGGAACACCGAAATGCATCCTCGTAAATATTATTGTAGTTGGGAGGAGAAGTGCACAGGATGCGGACTGGTCTATATGGTGAGGGTACGTGAGGTACGGGAAGAATCGCATTTGTTTACATTAGTGATTTGACTATCCTGTATTTATATCCTTGGATCTTTTCTTTTCTGTAGAAACTCTGGATTACAGTCACCTATAGGCACTTTCTTCTCTGTCTGTCTTCCTCACTGATGATTTATTGAGTGATGGAGTTAGGTTCAATATCACGGGTAGATTACATAGACACGAATAGTTTTGTGTGAGGAAGGTACAACAGTGTTCCCTAATCATTGTGTTTATGTCACCTGATGTTTCTCCTACAAAGTTTCTTACGTGTGCCTCATGATGTGGTGTGGAGGCCAGCACTGACATCCCTAATGCCGTTTTGTCCTGCTGATTTCGTACTGTCGTGTTTTGTAATGGTGATTTCGTACTGTCGTGTTTTGTATTGGTGATTTCCAACTGTCGTGTTTTGTATTGGTGATTTCCTACTGTCGTGTTTTGTATTGGTGATGCCCTACTGTCGTGTTTTGTATTGGTGATGACCTACTGTCGTGTTTTGTACTGGTGATGTCATACTGTCATGTTTTGTACTGCTAATGTCCTACTGTCGTGTGATGTCCCTAATTGTTTTTAAGCTTATCGGGAGCTGCAGTACTAGTTGAACTGGTACAGGAGATTGTAGTGGTAGTACAGGTGACTATACTCCACCTCTGATCCCAACTGCCAAAACAGAAGATCCATCATTAGAATAATAAATAATATCTTTATTTCTACAAGTACATGTACAAGGTATACAGGCCTAGCTGACATAAATGACATACTACTGTATAGAAAGTCCCTTGTTATGCAGAACATTTTGAGCAAATTAGGTCAATTTTATCCCAGGATGCGACACACACCAGTCGAATAACACCCAGATACCCATTTTACTGATGGGTGAACAGGGACAGCAGGTGTCTTATGGAAACACGTCCTAATGTTTTTCAGCCGTACTGGGGGATCGACCCTAGGGCCTCAGTGTGTGAACTGAGTGCACTAGCGATCGAGCTGCGGAACACCGATAAGTTGATGAATTAGATGCTTGTGCAAAACGTAGATATCATCATTGCTGGAACGTTTCGCCTGCTTAACAGTCTTCTCCGGTGGGCTATAGAGGCGACACTTAACCTGGAGACAATGGACGAAGTGGAAAGTCTCCTGGGGATTTTACCTAAGAAGTACTCCTGATAATTTCACCTGGGAACCGTACTTAGGGACCAAGCCTGGAGACCTAACACATGGGAACTTCAGATTAAATCGTAATAAATAACTATCAGTGAATAAACAGATGGATGGACAGTCATTTATTGTGAAGTAATATGAGTTTATCGATTATAATGGCTTTGAAGGAGGTTAGAACAGACTTACTGCTAAAACTCCTGGGCTGTGGGGAGGAGTTCAGCTGGATTGCAGTCGGTGCCTCTGACGGAAACTTGTACAGAAATACTGTTTCTGTATCTTCCCTGCTTGAAATCTCGTAGCCGAGATTCCAAACAAACACAATGAAATATATTTTCTTCGTTAGGTTCAGAATTATTTTTGTGAAATTATTGCATACACAAATATTCGCTTGCCTTTTTCGGCAAGAAGAGCGTTCCTATTTAGCCAAAATAGCAAATTTTACCTATTCGTGCCGGTCACACAAAGGAACACGGGGGATACAACCATGACAGCACCGGGAGAGGCTAATGCATCTCTGACGAGGCAATGGGAGACACAGTGAAAGGAGGAAAGGGAGACGTCGATCTTTATCTATGGCCTGAAGGAAGTCGAAGGGGACACGACAGAAGATAACAGAAGGAGAAAGAAAGGATCAAAGGTATCATGCTAGCAATAGGGGGAGACACGTCCCAAGTGACAAATTTTCGGAGAATCGGGTGGTACACAAGGGGAAGAAATCGACCTCTCAAGGTAATCTTCAAGGCAGAATCAGCCCGCACCACGATCCTGCAAGAGAAAGCATGGCTGAGGACGAATCAGGGGTACTGGAATGTATACCTAGATCGGGACAGAACGCAGGAAGAAAGGAAGACCCTGAAGGAGAAGATAAGAAGGCGAAGAGAGGAGAGAGAGGAGACAGCGAGATACGGAGGACACCAAGCCCAAGCAGGACAAACACACACACTGGAAGTACCCACGGCGGGCCTCAAATCACAAAAAAACCACGACAACCATACACTTTAACACCACACACACTCATCAGTCCTCCTGTCCCCACCCCAGCAACCCAAAACCCACCATCACAGCTACCTCCCACCCCCACCACAAACTCCACCCCACCAACCCATACCCCACCCATGCTGCAACCCCCTATGGGCACCCTGCCCACACCCCCAACCCACCAAGATCACCCCAGGGCCACAGTATTGGAAACAAGGTTGAAGGTTTGGTACACAAACGCAAATGGAATTACGAATAAGTATGAAGAGTGGAATGAAAGAATAGGTGAGGTGTCCCCAGACATCATAGCTGTCACAGAAACTAAACTAAATGAGACAGTAACAGATGCAATCTTCCCACAGGGATATCAGATCCTGAGGAAAGATAGAAGGAGCAGGGGGGAAGGAGGGGTAACACTGCTTGTATAAAACCGTTTTAGATTCGAGGAAATGGAAGGCATGGAGGTGTGTATAGAAAGGGACTTCATAGTAGGTACCATTCAGTCTGGGGAGCACAAGATAGTCATTGCAGTGATGTATAACCCACCACAGAGCTACATGAGGCCAGGTGAGGAATATGATGAGAACAACAGAGCGATGGTGAACACTCTGGCGGAGGTGGCAAGAAAAGCGCACATGAGCAGAGTGAAGCTACTGGTCATGGGCGATTTCAACCACAGGGAGATCGACTGGGAGAACCAAGAACCACGTGGGGGTCCAGAAACTTGGAGAGCCAAGATGATGGACATGGTACTGGAAAACCTGATGCACCAACATGTCAGGGACACGACCAGAGACGAGAAGATGATCAAGCAAGACTGAACCTTGTATTCACCCTGAACAGCCTGGATATTGAAGACATAACACACGAGAGCCCCCTGGGAACCATTGACCATATGGTGCTGAGCTTTGAGTACATTGTAGAGCTACAGGTGGAGAGGGAGAACGGTACCGAAAGAGACAAACCAGACTTTAAAAGAGGAAACTACACGGGCATTTCCTGCAGGAGGTTCAGTGGGAAAGGGAAATGGAAGGACAGACAATAAATGAAATGATGGAATACGTAGGGGCAAAGTGCAAGGAAGCAGAGGAACGGTTTATACCCAGAGGAAAAAGATTAAATGGGAAGGCCAGAAAGAGCCCCTGGTTTACCCAAAGGTGCAGGAAGGCAAAGACTCAGAGTGTCAGAGAATGGAAAAGGTACAGAAGGCAAAGAACCCACGTAAACAAAGAGATTAGTAGAAGAGCTAGAAACGAGTATGCACAGGTACAGAGGGAGGCCCAGTAACAGTACGAAAATGACATAGCATCGAAAGTTAAGTCCAACCCAAAACTGATGTACAGTCACATCAGAAGGAAGACAACAGTCAAGGACCAGGTGATAAGGCTGAGGAGAGAAGATGGGGAACTCACAAGTAACGATCAAGAGGTATGTGAGGAGCTCAACTTGAGGTTTAAGGAAGTATTCACAGTGGAGGAAGGAAGGTAGCTGGGTAGACAGGATGGGGTGCGTCACCAACAAGGGATGTATCAAGTGCTAGAGGGCATACACACAACTGAGGAGGAGGTGAAGCAGTTACTCAGTGACCTTGATACCTCAAAGGCGATGGGTCCGGACAATATCTCCCCGTGGGTTCTTCGGGAAGGAGCTGAGGTACTGAGTGTGCCACTTACCATAATATTCAACACATCCCTTGAAACTGGGCAGCTACCTGAGGTATGGAAGAAGGCCAATGTAGTCCCCATCTTTAAAAAAGGAGACAGAAAAGAGGCACTAAACTATAGACCGATGTCACTTACGTGTATAGTGTGCAAAGTTCTGGAGAAAATCATCAGGAAAAGAATGGTGGAGCACCTCGAGCTGAACAGGATAATAAACACCAGACAGCACGGATTCCGGGAAGGCAAATCCTGTGTAACAAACCTCCTAGAGTTCTATGATAAAGTAACAGAGGTAAGGCAAGAGAGAGAATGGTGGGTTGATTGCATTTTCCTGGACTGCAGGAAGGCCTTTGACACAGTTCCTCACATGAGATTAGTAAAGAAGTTGGAAGAACAAGCATGTATAACAGGAAGGGCACTGGAATGGATCAGGGAATACCTCACAGGGAGGCAACAACGGGTCATGGTGCGTGATGAGGTATCACAGTGGGCGCCTGTGACGAACGGTGTACCGCAGGGGTCAGTCCTAGGACCAGTGTTATTCTTGGTATATGTAAATGACATGACAGACAGGATAGACTCAGAAGTGTCTCTGTTTGCAGATGATGTGAAATTAATGAGGAGAATCACATCGGAAGAGGACCAAGCAGGACTTCAAACAGACCTGGACAAGCTTAACATCTGGTCTAGCAACTGGCTTCTCGAATTCAATCCCACCAAATGCAAAGTCATGAAGATCGGAGAAGGGCAAAGAAGACCGCTGACAGAGTACAGGCTAGGCGGACAAAGGCTACAAACCTCGGCAAAGGAGAAAGACCTTGGGGTGAGTATAATGCCAAGCACGTCTCCGGAGGCACACATCAACCAGATAACTGCGGCAGCATATGGGCGACTGGCAAACCTAAGATTAGCGTTCCGTTACCTTAACAAGGAATCGTTCAAGACACTGTACACCGTGTACGTCAGGCACATACTAGAATATGCAGCACCAGTCTGGAACCCACACCTGGTCAAGCACATAAAGAAACTAGAGAAAGTGCAAAGGTTTGCGACAAGGTTAGTTCCACAACTCAAGGGTCTGTCCTATAAAGAAAGGTTGAGGGAAATAGGACTAACAACACTGGAGGAAAGAAGGGTCAGAGGAGACATGATAACGACATACAAAATACTGCGGGGAATCGACAAGGTAGACAGTGACAGGATGTTCCAGAGAGGGAACACAGAAACAAGGGGACACAACTGGAAGCTGAAGACTCAGATGAGTCAAAGGGATGTTAGGAAGCATTTCTTCAGCCACAGAGTAGTCAGGAAGTGGAATAGTCTAGAGAAAGATATAGTGGAGGCAGGAACCATACATAGTTTTAAGACAAGGTATGATAAAGCTCATGGAGCAGGGAGAGCAGAAACCCAGTAGCGGACAGCGAAGAGGCGGGGTCAGGAGCTGAGTCTCGACCCCTGCAACCACAATTAGGTGAGTACACACACACACGCCCCGGTGGCCTGGTGGCTAAAGCTCTCGCTTCACGCACGGAGGGCCCGGGTTCAATTCCCGGTGGGGGCGGAAACATTTTGAAGTGTTTCCTTACACACACACACACACACACACACATATATACAACAGGCCTAGTGTCTAATCGACATGTGCCTAGGACAAAATGGTAACTAACACACACACATCTACACACCTACGCACAGAATTTGGTACTTAAATCCAGAAATCAAGGCTGGTAGGCAGGTATGTCTATTAGACTAATGCCATTAGAGAGAACAATAAATAGAAAAGGTTACATTCTACTAGGAAAGAACTGTCTAGTAAATACAAATTAGGATACAAAAACTTGAGTCTGGTGCAGAATCTAGTAGGCCTCACTAACACTACATGCACACAAAACCATGAGAAAACATACGTTGTGCGTATGTTTTCGCAACCACTGTAAAGGCTGATCCCTCACACCTACACTCTAACCACCCTCTACCACATATACTCCCCCACTCCTCCCTCTCTCTCTCTCTCTCTCTCTCTCTCTCACTCTTCCTCTCCTCTTCCTCTTCCTCTTCCTCTTCCTCTTCCTTCTCCTCCTCCTCCCCCTATTTCGCCCTCCCCCTCCTCCCTTGCCTTTCCCCACTTCCTTTTCCCTCTCTACCTGTACCCCTATCCTTCCCTCCATCTCTCTCCCCTCTGCCACTGTCTCCTCCTCCCACTCTCTATCACTCTCCCCCTCTGCCACTGTCACCCCCTCCCACTCTATCCCTCTTCCCCTCTGCCGCTGTCTCCCCCTCCTACTCTCTGTTCCTTTCCCCCTACCTACCTCCCTTCCCCTCTGCAGTGGGAGAATGAAAAGGAGAGATCAGTCTTTGTTTATTGGCACTAGGAAGTTGAAGGGGAAACTTACGAAGCAAGAAGGCAAGGGTAGAAAAAAGCTATTGAAAGCATCATGAAAACAATAGAATATGACCCAGCTGGCAAATTTTCTGAGAATAGGGCGGTATGCAAAAGGAAGACACCGGCCGGTCAAAGTGATTTTCAAAGCAGAAGCGGCTCGTAACAGGATCCTGCAGGAGAAAGCAAGATTAAGGGACATGGCATACTGGAGGGTGTATCTCGACCGTGATAGAACACGAGAAGAAAGGCAGAAACTGAAATAGAGAGTACAAAGACGAAATGAGGGAAGAGAGGTGAAGATGGAGATGAACAGGAGAACAAAGACTCAGGAGGAAGATCAAATACAACCTCCCTTGCAACCATCTACAGAAACACCCCAACCAGAACAACCCCAATGCAACCAAACATTCTAACCCAAAACACACGTACCATGCCCAGTGCCCCCACCCACCTCATTACAAGCTCCACCTCCACAGCAACCACCCATAGTTCCTCAACAGGTCTCCCGCTTAACCAACCACAATATACCCCCAGTCTACTGTTTTAGAAAAGAAGTTGAAGGTTTGGTATACAAATGCAGACAGAATAACAAATAAATGTGAGGAGTGGCATGAAAGAATCAAGGAGACATCCCCAGACATAATAGCTCTCACAGAAACGAAACTCACCAGAATGATAAGATGCAATCTTTTCACCCGGTTATCAAATCCTCAGGAAAGATAGAGGGAGCAGAGGGGGAGGAGTTGCACTGCTCATTAAAAACCGATGGGGATTTGAGGAAATGGAAGGAATGGATGGAATGGGCGAAAGGGACTACATAGTAGGTACAATCTAGTCTGGGGGCCATAAGGTAGTCACTGCAGTGATGTATAAGCCACCACAGAACTGCAGGAGGCCAAGAGGAATATGAAGAGAGCAACAGAACAATGGTTGGCACTCTAGCTGAGGTGGTCATAAGAGCTCACATAGGTAGAGCAAAGTTACTAGTTATGGGTGATTTCAATCAGAAGGAGACTGATTGGAAAAACCTGGAGCCAAATGGGGGTCCCGAAACATGGAGAGCCAAGATGATGGATGTAGAATTGGAAAACCTCGTGCATCAACATGTTAGGGACACTACCAGAGAAAGAGGGGAGGATCAACCAGCAAGATTGGACTTTGTGTTCACCCTGAGTAGCTCGGACACAGAGGGCATCACAAATGAAAGGCAACTTGGAGCTAGTGATCACGTGGTTCTGAGCTTTGAGTACATAGTATATATACAAGTGGAGAGGGTAGCAGGAGTAGGATTGGAAAATCCAAACTACAAAAGGGATGGAAAACACCGGTATGAGGAACTTCTTGCAGGAGGTTCAGTGGGAAAGAGAATTGCTAGGAGTCAGTAAACGAAATAATGGACTATGAAACAACAAAATGCAAGGAGGCAGAGGAAAGGTTAGTTCCCAAGGGCAACAGAAATAATAGGAAGACCAGAACGAGTCCTTGGTTTACCCAAAGGTGTAGGGAGGCAAAAACTAAGTCCACTAGAGAATGAAAAAAGTACAGAAAGCAAAGGACCCAGGAAAATATAGATTAGTTGAAGAGCCAGAAACGAGTATGCACAGATAAGGAGGGAGGCTCAGCGACAGTACGAAAACGACAGCATCAAAAGTCAAGTCTGACCCGAAACTGTTGTATAGCCACATCAGGAGGAAGATAACAGTCAAGGACCAGGTAATCAGGCTGAGGAAAAAAGGTGGGGAACTCACAAGAAACGACCAAGAAGTATGTGAGGAGATCAATATGAGATTTAAGGAAGTATACAGTGGAGACAGAAAGGACTCCGGGAAGTCAGAACAGAGGGGTTCACCAAGAAGGGCTATACCAACAAGTGTTGGATGAAATACACACAACCAAGGAGGAGGTGAAGAAGCTGCTAAGTGACCTTGATACCTCAAAGGCGGTGGGACCGAACAACATTTCTCCGTAGGTCCTTAGAGAGGGAGCAGAGACGCTGTGTGTGCCACTAATAATTTTCAACACATCCATTGAAACTGGGCAACTACCTGAGGTATGGAGGATCAGGCAAATATAACAGGAATGGCACTGCAATGGATCAGAGAATACCTGACAGGGAGGAAACAACGAATCATGGTACATGATGAGGTATCAGAGTGGGCGCCTGTAACGAGTGGTGTTCCACAAGGGTCAGTTCTAAGACCAGTGCTATTTTGGTATATGTGTATGACATGACGGAAGGGATAGACTCAGAAATGTCCCTGTTTGCAGATGATGTGAAGTTAATGAGGAGAATTAAATCGGATGAGGATCAGGCAGGACTACAAAGAGGCCTGGACAGGCAGGAAGCTTGGTCCAGAAACTGGTTCCTCTAATTTAACCCCACCAAATGCAAAATCATAAAGATCGGGCAAGGACAAAGAAGACCGCAGACAGAGTATAGACTAGGTGGCCAAAGACTTCAAACCTCACTCAAGGAAAAGGATCTTGGGGTGAGTATAATACCAAGCACATCTCCTGAGGCGCACATCAACCAGATAACTGCTGCAGCATATGGAAGCCTGGCAAACCTGAGAACAGCGTTCCATTACCACAGTAAGGAATCGTTCAAGACTCTGTACACCGTGTACGTCAGGCCCACACTGGAGTATGCAGCACCAGTTTGGAACCCACACCTGGTCAAGCACGACAATAAATTAGAGAAAGTGCAAAGGTTTGCAACAAGGCCAGTTCCAGAGATAAGGGGAATGTCCTACGAAGAAAGGTTAAGGGAAATCGGCCTGACGACACTAGAGGACAGAAGGGTGCGGGGAGAAATAATAACGACATACAAAATACTGCAAGGAATTGACAAGGTGGACAGAGACAGGATGTTCCAGAGATGGGACACAGAAACAAGAGGTCACAATTGGAAGAAGACTCAGATGAGTCAAAGAGATGTTAGGAAGTATTTCTTTAGTCATAGAGTTGTCAGGAAGTGGAATAGTCTGGCAAGTGACGTAGTGGAGGCAGGAACCATACATAGTTTTAAGACGAGGTATAATAAAGCTCTTGGAGCAGGGAGAGAGAGAGGACCTAGTAGCGATCAGTGAAGAGACCGGGCCAGGAGCTATGTCTCGACACCTGCAACCACAAATAGGTGAGTACACACACAAACACACATTTTATTTGAAAATAATTCACTTCTGGGATGCTACACACCTAAAAAAATTTTTTATTCCATTTGCATGTGAAAATAAATCACAACCGTGGCGAATTTAGAATTTCCAGCCAACACATTAATCACAGAGACTCAAAAGTTATTGTAGCACTTATTTATCTTCATCCCTCTGGCTGACAACAGCAGCCATGTACTAGAGGTCACCGATAAGACCATGACATAAACAAATAATCAGAGAGAGAGAGGTGGTGGCAGTATTTTGTTTGTCAAGAAAAACTCTGAAAATCTCTCGTGCCGCGGTTCTTAGTCTTATGAGTAAGATATACTTATTTATTTATTAACACATCGGCCGATTCCCCCCAAGGCAGGGTGGCCCGAAAAAGAAAAACTTTCGTCATCATTCACTCCATCACTGTCTTGCTAGAGGGGTGCTTTACACTACAGTTATAAAACTGCAACATTAACACCCCTCCTTCAGAGTGCAGACACTGTACTTCCCATCTCGAGGACTCTAGTCCGGCCTGCCGGTTTCCCTGAATCCCTTCATAAATGTTACTTTGCTCACACTCCAACAGCACGTCAAGTATTAAAGTATACTTATTGAAGTTTATTGTCATTGGCAAAAATCTTCGGCTGGCATTCCGGTCAATAAGAATGTTTAATAAGGACAAACTTCAGTTACTATGCCATGGAAAAACTGACGAAAAGAACAATTGATTGGAGTACAACACAAACAGAAATGTCTCAGTAGAGAGGAAGTTTAATGTGAGAGACTTGGAAGTAATAATGTCAGAGGATCTCACATTTCTGAATCTTATCACAAGATGTTATGATAGGATGTACACTCGTATAAAATAGGGATTCTACATAGTGTTCTAGGAAAGAACGTGTAGGAAATAGGTCCAGAGACAGCCTTTTGACAGGCCAGAAGCAGCCTTCTGACTGACCAGAGCTAGCCTTCTGACAAGCCAGAGCCAGCCTTCTGACAGGCCAGAGGCAGCCTTCTGACTAGCCAGAACCAGCCCTCTGACTAGCCAGAGCCAGCCTTCTGACTTGCCAAAGCAAGCCTTCTGACTGGCCAGAGCCAGCCTTCTGAGTGACCAGAGCCAGCCTTCTGAGTGACCAGAGCCAGCCTTCTGAGTGACCAGAGCCAGCCTTCTAAAAGGTCAGAGCCAGCTTTTTGACATGTCAGAACCAGTAATCTGACATGTCAGAACCAGCCTTGTGACAGGTCAGAGCCAACTTTGTGAAAGGCCAGAGTCAGCCATCTGACAGGTTAAAACCAACCTTCTGACAGGTCAGAGCCAACTTTTTGACAGGTCAGAGCGAACCTTGTGACAGGCCTGAGCCAATCTCGTGACAGGCCAGAGTCAGCCTTCTGGCAGGCCAGAACCAGTCTTCTGACAAGTCAGAGCCCGTCTTCTGACAGACCAGAGTCAGCCTTCTGGCAGACCAGAGTCAGTCTTCTGGCAGTTCATAGCCAGTCTTCTGGCAGGTCATAGCCAATCTTCTGACAGGTCAGAGCCAGTCTTCTAACAAGCCAGAACGAAGATAAAGGAGATTCATTGCCGAAATGTTGCCGAAAGTGAAAAGTGAGAGCTATACCGGAAAACAATACAAACTAAACTTATCAAACTTATTGGTGGAGTGAGAGAAACCCACATGTAGGTAGAAGCAGAAAGTTAAAATTGATTGCATATTTCGATCTCCTGAGATCATCTTCAGCTGAAGATTTCAGACGAAAACATAAAGTTATTCTTTCATTGTGTTTGTTTACATGTTGGGGTTATCTCAATTTATTAATTTCGCTACTAGGCAGACCTGTTCCTGTTTGATTCGCCGGCATAGTCCCGGCCCGGGTCTAGGCAGACGTACACCTAAAGGATACATGATCACGACATAAAAAATACACAGATTAGATTTGAGACAGGGACACCTTGACGAGTGGAGACAGACGGAAGGTGAACACACTAATGAAGACAAAAAAAAATGCATTTTAACAACCTAAGAGTTAAATAGGGAAAAAAAATGTTAAGTAGAAGTCAACTTAATCCACGAGTTCTAAAGCATTTTCTTACAGCGAAATATTAAAGAAATCTAAAGTCACAATAATGTGACTGGAACAGTTCATAAAAATAAACCCGTCCTGGACCAATGACAGAATTTGATTACATCAGCTAAGAAAGCTTATCTAGATAAATATACATTATAAAATGCTGCTAAAAATGCTAGTAGGACTATCACTGCACGTGGGTCATTAAGGCTGAAATTCACATGTACACTAACAAGATTTATCCAAGGAATAACTAGATGTATTCCTGTCGCTGTGCGAACCGTGAAAGGTATCCCTGTATCATGTACTTCAGTGGACGCAAAGCAAAGTAAAATGGAGGCATAAGTTTATGATGCAGTTAAGTATTAGCGTTGAAGATTTGTAACGAATCAGATTCAGTATTCACAAGTTACTACAAGGAAATGGTAAATTAAGAAATAATTATACTAACCTAAACTAATTCAAACTTTCCGCTAAGAAACACCAGAGTTCAAGCCAGCCCAATGAGAATTCTCTTGTTATTTCAAAGGGATCAATGTCCTAAAATACACCAGCACGTTAAGTATAAAGACAGTTAGAATTGGAATTATCAAGTTATCAGCATTGAAAGGTGAAGGCAATTAGATGAGGCAATCAGAAATTATAGTATGGAAACCGCTGTTTTAGTTATGCCAGTTACTTCTATAACAATGGCATATTGCAACCAACATAAGACAAAATAGATATATTAAATGAGTATTGTGTACATTTAACCTAAGATAACTTAATGAAGTCACACACATACACACACATATTTCTGATTAGAAGAAACATTCTCCAGTTATTTTACAACGATAAATTTGATTAATAAAACTGGCATATTAAAACTTATTCAGCCTCAAGTCAAGGCAAAAACTTCCATTGAGGGAGAGGCATTCTCAAAATTATTTAACGAATTTAACAGGAATAAAAAAAATCAGAGTATTTTACATATAAAAAAAAGTCAAAACTAGACCTACATACTTGAATTTCACTCTGCTCTTTTGTCGAATCAGGAAGCACCTTTATTGAATGTTTGAAGCTTCACCACTGAGTGCTTTACAAGTTATCCGAACCGTTCCAGGAAGCTGGGAATGAGTTCAATAACTTCGGTGATTGGGCACCGGCACATGCCAATTGTTCCAAGAATCTGGCCCTAGTGGAAATTTTGAAGCCAGTTGAAGGGGTCCTCGAATTATGAGAAAAAGCAAAACGAAAATTTGGAGGAAGAAAACAATAGAATAAAGTTAGGCAATCTCTTTAAGATATTCCTTCGGGAATACATAGTGAATAAAACACTTTCACTGTATGTACACCAAGTGATACGACTCTCTATGTATATACAACGAGAAAATGCACGTCTTGTTGTACAGTATATCCACTCAGATGTACACTTCCCTCTACTTCATCTCGGGGGAAAATAACATCGAGAATCCTGGATAAAACACTGGGTGATGCAGCCTTCACATCTACCACAACAATAAACACACTCGCATAACTCTCTGCCTCATTACGGAAGTGAATATCTCAGGGACGAAGATCGTCCATTATGGTAGGCACATATATTCTCTTGAGCTTCGTAAATAAGGATCTGTAAATGCTACCAGAAATAATGGAATACCGAAATTTAGTGCCCTACCTCGTCTCAATATACCGATTAACTTAAGCCCATTTTTCTTAGCTGAGAATTTTATATACAAAAACATATTTTGTACCTCAAATATCTTTTTTTAAATATGAATACAAAATTAAAAATAACAAGTTTTAGTACAAATAGTACTAACATTGTTAACAATAATAATAATGAGCCAAGAGAGTTTAAGAGATATACACTGAGAGGTTTAATTTTTCGTTGCATATACACTGAAACTTTACTTTAATCTTAATCTCTATTTTTGGGAATAAAGTATAAATGATGTTTCTATACAGCTAGATTAACACCTTAATCTCCTAATAAACTATGAGGCAATAAAACACAAAAAATGAATAGATATTTACTTTCAAAATCTAAGAATATAATACCGAGCCTGAGCTGTGATTTTTTTTCTATACCTAGCATACAAGCACATTATACTTAACTCGTTCTTCTATACCCGTAGCTCCTGATACGAGAACGTCCCTTCTTTTAACACTGAATCGCTATGATGATGTTAAAATTCATCATAATAATGTGGGAAATCCATGCAATTGCAATAATACTTACAAATAAAGCAGGTAATCCATAATAGCGTCAATATATACATGATTAACACTGAAACACTATTGTGTGGTAATTATCAAGAGCAATACCAACAAGACGGCAATGCAAGTACAAATTAAATCCTTAAAAATATAATATGTTTTGAATTTTGATGTCTTGATGTAATGTACTGATTCAGTATTCCATGACTGTCGGTGTGATATTGCTGCTCATTGCAAGACCCTAGTGTCGTATTGCACACTAATACTTTCGCTTCAGGAAACATACCGACAGCAGCCGTGATTCTGGCATGTTTACAGATGGAATAAACTTAAAGCGAATTGCCAACGACATGAAATGAGAAGTCAGAAAGACATTGACCTGGCTGCTAGATGATAGATTCCTATTGACGCTGTGCAAGGAGAGTGAAAACATTGAACAAGGTAAATACATGTATGTATGTGTGCTTGTGTATCTGCTTGTATGCGTCTCTTTGTGTCAGTATCTGACTGTATGCCTCTTACCTTTTCACTGATTAACTATGTCGTATCTTCAATGGCCCTTTCATACGTATTTGTAAATTTGAGTATGGCGTCTAAATCTGCCACTTTCTAATTTGGATCATTCCACTTTCTGACCTCCCTAAAGATGGACAAATATTTTTGGACATTCTTGTGGCGATCTACACCTTTCAAACCGTTGGTCTCCGTCTGCTCTCTCCTGTCTGAGAATATTGTACATCTTGATGCTTCCCGTTATCCTTCTGGCTTCTAACGTCATCAGATTCAGGACTTGGAGATTCTCTACAACGACTATGTTTGTCAACTCTGGGATTAGCTTTGCCTGTTTATAGTGGTTTTCTTGCTGGTCTGCAACTCTATGATGGATTTTACTCATTTTACGAGGCTCCTAAATGCCTTTCTTAGATGCTACAATTGCACATGTGCCACCAAAATGAGTGGATTGTTGCGTGCCTCCAGCGATATGATTAATACTGTACGCACCCCTGGGTCTTCATCCTCATGCTTCAGAAGCATGCATTCTGTTTCCTTATTTTGCACGCCATAGCCTATCTTCTTTCTAATTCACTAATTTTCACAATTTTACATTTTCTGTGGCTGAATTCCATTAACCACTTCTCCAGCAAAGTATACGTAGTTGGCTCACGCATGTTGCGCTTCTGATTTCTATTCTCATTAGTTTTGTTTTATTCGTGAACAGGAATATACAAGCTATTATCTCTCATACCTTGTGTTTATGTATATAAGCTGCAGTTCATGTTTAATTACCGATCAGGGCCTGATCAACGAGGCTGTTACTGCTGGCCGCACGCAGTCCAATGTACGAAACACAGCCCGGTTGATCCGGCACCGACTTTAGGTATCTGTCCAGCTACCTCTTGAAGACAACCAGGGGTCTACTGGTAATGCCCCTTATGGCTGGTGGGAGGCTGTTGAACAGTCTTGGGCCCCGAACACGTATTGCGTTTGCTCTTAGTGTACCACTGGGGGTATGTTGCATCGCCTGCCAAGTCTTTTACTTTCGTAGGGAGTGATTTCTGTGTGCAGATTTCTGTATACAGATGGAAAAAATAATGGATGGAAAACCTAGAGTTATATAAAATTTGTTCACAATCCTGTGCTAAGCAACAAGATTCTACGCGAGCAATATAATAAGAGCAGCAGAGGCAATGCACATCAGTAAATGCAGCAGAGAGAGAGAGAGACAAAGGAGAGTCAGTGTGAAAGTGAGAGTTGTAGCGGGCTTCAGGGACAGTGACAAGGCAAACTATGACACCCACTAGGGACGGGAAGCATGGAGAGTAAATACCTGGAAGCATCATTAAAAAAATTTCATGAGTCAGCATGTGAAGGAAACGTCGAGAATGAGAAGAAACTAACCAGTGAGACTTGCTCTATTCTTCATATTAAAAGAGTATGCCCCTAAAAAAAATAATACGAAGATCCATTGAGGGCGAGCTGCCACTCAATACTAAAAGTTGTGTGACTAAAGACAGTGAGTCAGGAGAGAGAAATGGAGAAGCCACACTGTAAACCAGATAGCAAGAGCAAGAATTAAGAAGGATGAGGAATTTCGCGAAACTAGAACGTGAGAAAGGGAACTTTTCGAAAAATCGCCGTGAAAATGTTGGATGTAATCATTGGAAGTTCAGGAAGACGACAGAGAAATTCATACCTATCATGAAGGAAAATTTTGAGGAAGGTCAGGCAAATCAGTTTTTTTAACCAGAAATACAAAGAAGCAAATGAGAGGACCAATAGGGCATGGAAAAAAAATAATTATCAATGTTATTAAAACCAAACAAAAATTAATTAAGGGCAATATCCTCCTGACCCCCAACCCGCGTCAATACGCCCCTAGTCACGACCACAGCCACGCCCTGCCTCCCTGTCTTTCATATAGGGCCCGATCAAGAGCCCCCACTGCTGACCAGCTGTCTCTCTAGTTGAGTGGTATCCCAATAGCGGTGATATGACTTCAAACTTCACCCTTGTTTCTCGTGCAGGAACATGTTCGCAGGAATATCACATGCACTTTATTATTTCCCGTACTCATAGGCCACATTCTGTAGAGGAAAGGGATCCAGCATTGGGGTTTCACTGAGTATATTTCTATATCGCATAGTTTTAGAAGCAAGTATGCTCTCTTTGGCCCTCACACCTCACGATTTTAGGGTTGAGTCTCGATTCGGCTGCTTCCATTTACGGTCATGAGTGCGAGAGCGGAAATTTCTCCCAGGAACGTGGATGTTCAATATATAGGCTTCCGCGCCTCTCCAAGTTATGTCAGGCTTGCGAAAGGTGCCTGCCAAGGCAATACAGACTTGCCTATCCATCTGATGCCCTCGTTGTTTCAACCGACCGCATACAAATCTAGTAATACTGTCGTGCATCTTCACACGAGTTCCATGCGAGATGTGACTTAGTGTTCCAGGCGAGTAGCGGGAGTCGGAGAGCTCGGAGGCTCCAGGACTTCTTCAAGATGTCCTAGATGGAGTGGCAGCCGCTCGGACTTGAATAACATGGACATACTCCCACTTATGAGTCCGACCTCAGAGGACACCCAGCGGTGTAAGGCTGGAGCCTAGCACGTTGATAAGAGAGCGGACCCATTACCAGTGTTATGTACATTCTGAAGCCATGCCAGGGAACGCTCTTTTTCATTATTTACCTCGGAATTAGCAATCTTGGCAGGTATGGCTCAACACCATATCTTGCCCTGGATAACAGATCATTTAGCATACGCTATACATTGCATCATCCGTGGATGAATAAACTAGTCGCTTAATTATTGAGCATTGCATATGGCTGGATGAAAACCATGTATACCAAATCCATCGTCGTGTACTTATGCATGAATGAACAGTATTCTAAGATCTTATGCTCGATGGAGGTATTTGCAAGCGCTCTGGCTCAGGTGTCGATCCCATCAGTCACTTTGACTTTTTTGGGGTTAACCTAGGAAATTTACACATACGTTACTATAATAATAATAATAATAATAATAATAATAATAATAATAATAATAATAATAATAATAATAATAATAATAATAATAATAATAATAATATTAATAATAATAATAATAATAATAATAATAATAATAGTAACAATAATAATAATATGGTAAGTGTACTTATGCATACCTGTACCTAAATAAACTTACTTATCTCTCAAATCCATCTTAAACACGCGCCCGACTACTAGGCGGTGGATGAGTTTTGGTATAGAGTATTGATGGAGAGGTGTCAGCCTCTGCTGTGACTGAAGAGAAAGAAGCTTCTTGGTGTTTCGGAGAAACTCTTCGGGTCATCTTATGATTCATTCTCAAGTTAAAACAGTTAAAAACAATTACGTAAATTTTTTTTATTATACCTACTTTTTTTCTATTTTGCACCCAAACTAACCTCAGTAGTTTCCAACCTTTCAGGAATACGAGAATCCCGTTTTTAAACTCGAGAAATTTCACGGTCTCTCACATGCTAATAATTGTAATTTTAGGCTCCGTTAATAGAGGAAATCCATCTCTGGTTGGAGGAGCAATACTTGTTGAGAAGCCTCGCAGACCCCTTGCAATAACTCAGCGAAGCTTTCCCAGGAGTTCGCCACCCACACGTTGCGAATCACTCATTCACGCAAATTTAAATAGCTGAATCTACTTATCCTAGAATTCGCTTCTTCGATGTCTGTTTTGTTTGGGGGTGTGATCCAATTCTCAAGTGACGCCCAATTTGTATTATTATTATTATTATTATTATTCGTAGTAGTAGTGGTAGTAGTAGTAGTAGTAGTGATAGTAGTAGCAGTAGTAGTGGTAGTAGTAGTAGAAGTAGTAGTAGTATAGTCGTAGTAGTAGCAGTAGTAGTAGTAATAATAGTATTAATAATTGTAATAATATTAATAATAATAACAGAGTTGTAGTAATAGTAATAGTAGAAGTGGTAGTAATCGTAGTAGTAGTAGAACATTATTAGTAACAATAATAGTAGTAGTGTAACAGTAGTAGTAGTAATAGTTGTATTAGTATTAATAGTGGCAGTAGTAGTAGTAGTAGTAGTAGTATTATAACACTCACTTGTGCGTGTGTGTGTGTGTGTGCGCGCGAGCGCGTGTGTTTACATTTTCTCTCGGGACCTCAAGAAAAACTAGCATTAAATTTAAATTGTTAATGTTTAGTGTTGTGGTGAGGTTTGTGGCAGGAGATAGCGAGTTATTAACAAAAACGGTTCGCAACCCGTTTGTAATGAAGCTGTTTCCTGGCTGGATAAATCTGAGCTCCCTGGAGCTCCCTGGCGGGGTGCGTCTCAGACACAGTTAGTAGCAGCGCTCTGCGCTTAATTCGTGTTATCTGCCCCATAAGCAAGGAAGCCTGGCGGAAGTTATGAAATAGCATTGCTGGTGTGGCTTACGCCCATCTTCCTGGGGGGGGGGTAATGGTGGTTGTGATGGTGGTGGGTAGTGGTGGTTGTGGTGGTGGTTGCAGTGGTGGTAGTAGGAATTGTAGTGGTGGTGGAGTCGTGGTGGTGGTGGTAGTGGATTTTGTAGTGGTGTTTTTGGGCAGTAGTGGTATTATTTGGTAGTATGTATTGGTAATTTTTGGTGGTAGTGATAGTAGTGGTATTATTTGTTGGTATTAGTGGTATTTTTTGGTGGTGGTGGTAGTAGTGGTATTTTTTGGTGGTGGTGATAGTGGTATTTTTGGTGGTAGTGGTAGTAATGCTTTTGGTGGTGGTAACGGCACCGGTGGTTGTGTTAGTAATAACGTTTGTGTTCGTTGGTACTAATGTAGTTAGGGATTATTTACCTTAAGGGAAAAGTTGCAAGCGAGTGCTGTCTCCAGATGCTTGTCTTGGCAGTGTCCCAATATTTTTAAATTGATTATACCGAGGATAATATGTTCCGCTGGAAGTCGTGGGCGTGGTTACTGTAGCTGTGAAACCTACGTGAAGTTGTGGGCGTGGTTACTGTAGCTCTGAAACCTATATGAAGTCGTGGGCGTGGTTATTGTAGCTGTGATAACTATATGAAGTGATCGATATAGGTTTTGGAGGGGTTGTGAAATTTATGAAACTCACGTGAAAAATATAAGTTGGGAATAACTTAAAATGTGACCTGAGCGAACTACGAGGCTTTCCAGGGCAGTAGAAGGTGAAAGACACTGCAAATTGGGGCCGTTCAAACTGAGAGATTTTGCTGGTGAAGGGCTCTTGATACAAAAAAATGGAGTTGTCTTTCCATTCATTGGATAAAAGTAGATTATCTCCCATATGTCAAGTACGTAATGACCTCCACGGTCTTAGCACTTCCTTAGAAAAAGAAGAGAAATGAAGAAGAGGAAGAATAAGAGGATAAGGATAAAGAACTACGAAAGCGGAATACAGACTTTGGAAAATAGAGAGCAAAGGCTGAAAACCCTCAAGATGAACCAAGGAGTGAATAACGTCCCAAATATATATATACCTAGGTAAACATTACCTAAATAGCATTTGCAGAATATCGTCAATTTAAAAAATTGGGACACTGCCAAGATATATATATATATATATATATATATATATATATATATATATATATATATATATATATATATATATATATATATATATATATATATATATACACACACACACTTACCTTCATAAACGGGAACGAGGCTATACGAGGCATAAGTTTTGATAATAAGGTGAAGAGTGCATGAAGCATAAAGCATTGCAAGTACCAGAGGTTCAGAGTTTAGAGGGAGTCAGAGACAAGGAACGCTGAGTAAGAAATAAGAGGAAGATTTGGAAGAATTGCTCAATGCCAGATTATATCAAAACTTTTGGGGATCCAGGGGCAAGAAGAAGAAAACTCATCAGAGCTACCGAGCGTTAAATTAAAGTCACGAATAAAAATAGGAGAGAGAGAGAAACAGACAAAGAGAGAGTGAGGAGAGAAACAGAGAGAGAGAGAGAGAGAGAGAAACAGACAAAGAGAGAGTGAGGAGAGAAACAGACAGAGAGAGAGAGGAGAGAAACAGACAGAGAGTGAGGAGAGAAACCGAGAGAGGAGAGAAACAGTGAGAGAGGGATACACTGGAGTACAATGACAAAGCAGAAATCAAAATGACCTTCACTTCAAAACAAATCTATCTGCCGAGTACCATCTGCTACAATCCTGCTACCTCTTATCGTGTTAACATGCAGAACATTGGCTATGAGCTGAAAAGTAGTAGAAAGACACTTATAGCAAAGATCTTTTTATTTATACAACGTTTCACCCACTGGGGTCTTTATCAACTAGAAGGAGCGAGCAAAATCAGCATCACATACGATATAGAAGTTGAAATATGTCGACGATATCCTAGTTACTATATCAAGACGATTTGACTTTAATAACTTCAAGAATTAACTCAGCGGAGTTGAGCTTTTAATTAAGTTTATCCTGGAGAAGGAGAACGACAATTCTGCTCTTTACTGATGATCTTCGTACAGACGTCGCTGTCAACCTTAAATTCATCCACTACTGTTCTCCCCACCAACTTTAAACAACAAAAACTGGAGTTATTGTAGGGGTTTTTCTACGTGCATTAGGGATTTACAGCGATGAATTCTTTCCAGACGAACTAACTTATATAGACAACACTTTCTTTACCTTGAAATTTCCTTGGCATGTTATCCATTCTTCCAAGAACAAACTACCGATTGTCAGCTAATTCTTTCTACTGGACCCAGGGCCAGGCTTTGAGTAATTACGTTATTTAAAGTCAATTACAATTTCAATTACTCTTCAAGATTTTGATTTACTGCTGCCTTGCCCATCACTCTCTATGGTCTTCCTTTACAGGGAAAAGTAATCTTTCTTACATATCCAAAACTTGTGTCTCGCTTCAGCATAATTTTTTTTACTGCTATTTAGTAACCTATTACCTCAGCAATATATTTGCAACTTTTAATATATTCTTTCCCTAATCACCCTATCTTTCCTTAATCACCTTATCTTTCCCTAATCACCTTACCTTTCCCTAATCACCCTATGTTTCCTTAATCACACCTTTAATAAATCTATAAGATCGAACAATATTAACTCATTTTTCTCTAAGTATTATTCAATATGCTTTATATACGGCTGATTGTTTTGCGTTCTATGTATTGGATAAAACATCAAGTGGGCGAAACGTTGTATCATTAAAAAGTTTACTATTCGTGTTTTTCTATTACTTTTGTATAAATTATTAAGACAAGGATATTATTGTATTAAGAGGGGGGAAGCGCTAAGCAGGCAGGGGTAATGCAGCGCCTGGGAAATGGGAGGCAACGAGGTTGAATCCCAGGGAGGGGGAGGGCAAATCTAATTCCTTGAATCAAGAACCCCTCACAAGCATCAAGAACCTTCCTTGCGGGGGGTAAGGCAAGGATAAAAGGATAATGCAGCAGAAGGCTCTCTCGATTCCCTTTACCCACACTTTTGCCTTGAAAATGTATAACTTGCTAAACTGTAAAACAAACACAAAAAAATGGAGTTGTCTTTCCATTCATTGGATAAAAGTAGATTATCTCCCATATGTCAAGTACGTAATGACCTCCACTACTATTACTACTACTACTACTATTACTACTACTACTACTATTACTACTACTACTACTGCTGCTGCTGTAATTATTTTATTAACAAATACTGCGTTCTGGATGGTCTGTGTTCAGCCAAGCATCTTGAAGAATGCCAGAAGTGTTGTCTGGGTTGCAATGGTCATAATTAACCCCAACACTGTATCTATTATACCTTAAAGAATAAAAAAAAGGCACAATACGATGGCTGGAACAATACTACCATCAACTAGTCACAGAGCAGCGCTTCTGTGTGACTCGCTTATGGCCCAAGGCAGACCGAAACGTTGTCATAAGTTTCGGTCTTTTATGTTCGGTTGTTTGTGTATTATTATAATCTTTCTGACCTTGTGATGTTTCTTGGTAAATTCTGCTTTTGGAGAATCATTACTGAAATGAGCCATAAAGAACTGTAGGTTTTCTGCACAAAACTTCTGACAGAAGAATAGCTGTGAGGGAGACAGTGATAGCTGTGAGGGAGACAGTGATAGCTGTGAGGGAGTCAGTGATAGCTGTGAGGGAGACAGTGATAGCCGTGAGGGAGACAGTGATAGCTGTGAGGGAGAGTGATAGCCGTGAGGGAGACAGTGGTGGTGGTGAGGGAGACAGTGATAGCTGTGAGGGAGACAGTGGTGGTGGAGAGGTAGACAGTGGTGGTGGAGAGGTAGACAGTGATAGCTGTGAGGGAGACAGTGATAGATGTGAGGGAGACAGTGATAGCTGTGAGGGAGACAGTGATAGCTGTGAGGGAGTCAGTGATAGCTGTGAGGGAGACAGTGATAGCCGTGAGGGAGACATTGATAGCTGTGAGGGAGACAGTGGTAGCTGTGAGGGAGACAGTGGTAGTGGTGAGGGAGACAGTGATAGCTGTGAGGGAGACAGTGATAGCTGTGAGGGAGAGTGATAGCCGTGAGGGAGACAGTGGTGGTGGTGAGGGAGACAGTGATATCTGTGAGGGAGACAGTGGTGGTGGAGAGGTAGACAGTGATAGCTGTGAGGGAGACAGTGATAGCTGTGAGGGAGACAGTGATAGCTGTTAGGGAGACAGTGATAGCTGTGAGGGAGACAGTGGTGGTGATGAGGGAGACAGTGATAGCTGTGAGGGAGACAGTGGTGGTGATGAGGGAGACAGTGATAGCTGTGAGGGAGACAGTGGTGGTGATGAGGGAGACAGAGTTTATTTCTCTGTTAAAATGTTATTTCTTCATTTGTGTGGCGCCTCGTGCCAAAAAGATTAATGTCGTTGTCTTGTGCTATTGTTCTGAATCGCATTTCCAATACTTCTTTGGTTCTCAGTGTATGAAAATTGGTTAGTAACAGGGGTGTGCCAGAGTATCGGTAACGTGTCGGTATCGGTAAAAAAAACCACAGCCTATACTTTTTAAAATGTTAATAAAACATGTGTGCTTAAAAATATCAACATTAACACTCTACCTCACGATTGTGAGGGTTACTCACACTCACACACACACACACACACACACACACACACACTCACACACACACTCACACACACACACACACACACACACTCACACACACACACACACACACACTCACACACACACACTATCGACAACAGTCCAAGCAATGACATTATCATCTCATAGAAATTAAGTTATTTAGTATTTAACCTTCCTGTGTTATTTAATTTGCATTGCGCAATAAACATTAGCTTATATATTGGACATTGTTATTATAATTTAAAAAATATAAAACATATGAAAAGTATCGGTATCGGTAGAAAATTGGGTACCGGAATCGGTCAAAATTTTGGTATCGTCCCATCGCTATGTATCCTAAGAAAAAAAATGGATAGTTTGAGTGAATTTTCATGTAGTTTGTTCCTTAATGAAGTTACAAGCTTCATTGACATTCCCTTCATCCACTACCTGGAGTCTACCTGGAGAGAATTCCAGGGGTCAACGCCCCCGCGGCCCGGTCTGTGACCAGGCCTCCTGTTGGACCAGAGCCTGATCAACCAGGCTGTTACTGCTGGCCGCACGCAGTCCAACGTACGAACCACAGCCCGGCTGGTCAGGTACCGACTTTAGGTGCCTGGCCAGTGCCTGCTTGAAGACAGCCAGGGGTTTGTTGGTAATCCCCCTTATGTATGCCAGGAGGCAGTTGAACAATCTTGGGCCCCTGACACTTATTGTGTTGTCCCTCAACGTGGTAGTGGCACCCCTGCTCTTCATTGGGGGGATGTTACATCGCTTGCCGAGTCTTTTGCTTTCGTAGGGAGTGATTTTTGTGTGCAAGTTTGGTACTAAGCCCTCGAGAATTTTCCATGTGTATATAATAATGTATCTCTCCCGCCTGCGTTCTAGAGAGTACAGGTTTAGGAACTTCAAGCGTTCCCAGTAGTTGAGGTGGTTTATCGCACTTATGCGTGCGGTGAAGGTTCTCTGCACATTTTCAAGGTCAGCAATTTCACCCGCCTTGAAAGGTGCCGTTAGTGTGCAGCAATATTCCAGCCTAGATAGAACAAGCGATCTGTAAAGTGTCAACATGGGCTTGGCATCCCTGGTTTTGAAGGTTCTCATTATCCATCCTGTGATTTTTCGAGCAGATGCAATTGCTACTTTGTTATGGTCCTTGAAGGTGAGATCCTCTGACATGATCACTCCCAGGTCTTTGACATTAGTTTTTCGCTCTATTGTGTGGTTGGAATTAGTTTTGTACTCCGAAGAGATTTTAATTTCTTCACGTTTTCCGTATCTGAGTAATTGATATTTCTCATCATTGAACTTCATATTGTTTTCTGCAGCCCATTTAAAGATTTGGTTTATGTCTGCTTGGAGTCTAGCAGTGTCTTCAACGGTGGACACTGTCATACAGATTCGGGTGTCATCTGCAAAGGAAGACACAGCACTGTGGTTTATATCCCTGTCAATATCTGATATGAGGATGAGGAATAGGATGGGAGCAATTACTGTGCTTTGTGGAACAGAGCTTTTCACAGTAGCTGCCTCAGACTTTACTCTGTTGACTACTACTCTTTGTGTTCTACATGTTAGGAAATTATAGATCCATCTACCAACTTTTCCTGTTATTCCTTTATCACGCATTTTGTGTGCTATTACACCATGGTCACACTTGTCAAAGGCTTTTGCAAAATCTGTGTACGTATATAACATCTGCATTCTGTTTATCTTCTAGAGCATCCAGAACCTTGTCGTAGTGGTCCAGTAGTTGGGACAGACAGGAGCGGCCTGCTCTAAACCCATGCTGTCCTGGGTTGTGCAATTGATGGGTATCAAGATGGGTGGCGATCTAGTTCATTTTCGTTTTATTTATATACCGCATTTCGCAGCATATAAGACGCTCCGATGCATTAGACGCATCCCAATTTAGAAGGTAATAATCTGAAAAAAAAGTTAAGAGTGCCTAATACCAAGTAATATTTACTCCACTGAAATCTATGATAATTTTACATGCAGAAATAAGGTTACATTTGATTTATGGGTAGGTCAAAACATACGATAGGCCTAGTGCTCACCTGAACACCCCGAAACAGTCGCTGGCGGCCGAGTTGCTGCTATGTGCAGCAACTCTATATACTGAGGGTCCTAGAGTACATACTGATGCGTCTTTGTCAGTGACTATCGGTATAAACAAAAATGGCTGCTTCAGCTGTAGTTAGGCCACCGTATTTGCTTGGCAATATTTGACACTATAAGTACCATAACATACGGTAAATATGATTACCGGTACCTAGTAATAAAGTGAAAATACCCAGCATGTGCTAACGATAGCGTAGTATACGGTAGCATTATTTTAAAGTGCCTACCATAAATGACACTACTTTGTGACTTCGGTAGTTTAAGAAATAAGAAAGGAAGGTGTTACTTAAGGAGGAATTTCGTTTTCTGTCAATATCCCAGTACAGTATCCGTATTTCACAAATACCTTGTCTCAAAACGTTATTAATTTACTGTAATTTTGAAACACTTGACTTGTTTTAGTTTCAATGGACGTAACTGGGAAAGCTACAGCCCACCCCACACCCCAAACTTATAGCTCCCGTCACTGACCTTTAGTTTATAGGACGCAGGGTGGTTTTTAGACATTTTATGGAAAAAAATGCGTCTAATAAGCCGCGAAATACGGTAATTCGAGGACCAAACGGGGATAGTATATTCACGGTTAGTATATTCGTGCGTTATGAAGTGCTAGTAATATTTTGTAGAATTCTTAATCGAAAATTCTAGCTATAAAATCTAGCATTCTATTTGCTATGTTCCTTATAGCAAGAGTTTGTTTAGAAGCACGAGGATATTGCTAATGATTATTATAAAGTTTTCATGCGTCAGCTAGTGACCACTGTGTTAGCCTTTATCAACCCCCTCTAGACGCAAGGTGGACACCCCTGTCGCCAGTCACTAAAAGTGGAGAACTGGTTATGAAAGTGCGGTGAATTTGTTTGCCCTATTTTGGCTAGAATAAAAATAATAAAACATTTTCTGAAGGCGTGTGCCTGTTGTAACTCGACCTTCCGCATCCCGCCTTATAAAGGACTCGTTGGCGAAACGTCGCCTGCCAATACTTTTCCCCCCACTCACTTTCTCAGTACACACACAACCCGGAGTACTTTCTCAGTACTCCGTTTCGTCTCCGCCTTTAAGTCTAGACACAACTCTGAATGGGTGTTGTCTTCTATAACGAAGTTATTACGTTGCATAAAAATAAATGCTGGCGCCTAGGGGGTAAAAGCCTGTCTAGGGGCATATAAAATATTAAACAAAATAAACCAGTCTAGGGCCAAGCTTGTTCCTTCACAAAAAAAAACTTTAATTAAATGGTCAGTATGTACTTATATTTTCCATGAGGAAGGGCAATTAAATACACTTTTATAAAAATATAACTGTATTAATAGTAAACTAACATATACAACATACAACCTACCCACTATATATTACACTAACTTACTAGCAAAGTGGTACGAGTGAACACATATAAACGGCGTCATAGACTGCAGGCAAAACATTATTATCTGTACTGTCCACTACACAGGCACCTGCACACACTAGGACATTATTGGAAGTGTCAGGAGAGTAAATACAAAAATGATTAAAACAACCTATGGCATAAACTTACCCAAAATCACACACCCTACTTACACAAACACCGTTCTTCCAGTACTGACACACACACCACCTCTCCTGCTCCTGTCCTGTTCTGGCTGCTCTTCAGGACTAATACGCGTCTGTTTTCAGAACAAAACCCGTAAACTGACATTATATATGAAGCGTTTTTTATACACATATTTTCTAAAATACCCTGAGTAATATCTTTACTATGACATTTTTTAATCCCAGGTTTACATATGTTTCGTGTGTGCGATTTTTGCATTTTTTTTATTACTTCAGTCACTCACAAAACTATTATTACATATTATTTCAATTTTACCATTTTCTTTTCTGAGGATGAATTACTGGATTATGCGAAAACGAAGTGAAGGAGCAGGAGATAATAATGCCGAGGTGAATGTCCGTTATTTCAGTGAGATTTACATTTTCTGTGTAATATAACTCACCTGAATGAACTGAAGGTGAGAGGTGAGAGTAATGAGTGAGTAGTCACAACATATTCCAGAATTTATATCAGAACCGAACCTTCTTCTATCACAATTTCAAGAGGACGATTTGACCCAATTTGCATATCTGGCTAGATTTCTATAATAAAAATATATGTTGTAGTCTACTTTGTGAAATTTGATTCACGATTTTCTGGTTTCAATGACTTTGGACTGGCATTTCAGTTCTTTCGTGATTCAGTTCACTTTGATATTATAAATTCAAGCAAAGAAATTACCACGTTTCTGTCTTTGGACAAACATGGGTTAGAAAATAATTATATTGTTCTTCACAGTCTGGAACACCGGAAAATTTGGTAGAATTCTTAAGTCACAGAGATGTGGGAATATATTCTGGTAAGGATCTTCCAACTTTGATATCAGGCATTTCGAAATTATTGTCTGTGTTTGGATCGGCGTGGGTGTGTTAGTTGATGTTCTGAACGATGGTATTCATTAAGTCAAAATGCAGACCTCGAACTCTTGATGTCAGTTTAGAGATGGAGCTGAAATGGGCATTGAGTTCAAATGTTCAGCCAACATTTTTTGTAACTCTTGTGAAACACAAGAACTGCCAAATTTGTACTAAATTTTAAACTATTTGTTATATTTTTTTGCGTCTAAGGCACCGGTAATTAAATAGTTAAAATATGCATAATTTGAGTAAATTTGTTGGGTATATTGTATTATTTAATTTCAATTAATCAATTCAATTTCTCAATATTTGGTGTTGCGAATTTCACTTCTCATTCGCCACATCTGTGGCTACATTTAAAAATAAGTTGTTCACCTGCGACAGAGACACACAGAGAATAATTTTCCTCAGATACTTTAAGTTTCCCTCATTTCACGATCTCCGCGAACTTCACGATCTCCGCGAACTTTACGATCTCCGCGAACTTTACGATCTCCGCGAACTTCGCAACTTTAGATGTCAGTCCCATTAACAAATAAATTATGTATTTTAAGAATAAAATTTGGCTGGGGAAAGAGAAATAAGGAACTTTACTTTTACTGTCCAGCCATACTATCACTTCCCCATTAAAAACTATTTGATATTACCTGTCGTTGAGTAAATTCTTATTCAAAGCTTGAAAATTGTACCCAATTTTGTTAACTTCATTTTATTTGAAAATCTCGTTTGTGGTAGTTCGTCGAAGACCTTCTTGAAATATTGAAACACAATGATTTTGAATGTATAGAGAGAATTTCTGTGCATTTATCTGGAGTATACCTGAAGGGTTTTCCGAGGGGTCAACGCCCCCGCTACCCGATCCATGATTAGGCCTCGCAGTGTAAAAAGATAATGATCCTTCCGCAGGTTGAACATTTTGTGCAAAAAAATGTAATTGGTAATTAATATTAGCGTATCATCTACTATAAATTATATATTGTCTCTTGGAAAAAAATAAACCAAGAGCTATCAGATATATCCTGGGAATCAGACATGAGCGCCCTAAATCCCCACCAGTGCCTAGAGAAGCTGAATACAGAAGCACGTACCATTGAGGAAACCCAGAAGATCAGATATAGAGAGAGAGCGTAGGAGATGGTGCAGAAGAAAACGGGTTACTGAATTGCTTAAAAACACAAATATGTCGTTATAGAGGAGAGATAGTCTTAACCGAGAGATCACTGAATTAGAGCAAAAACTTAAGTTGTCATACCTAACAGAAGACGTACAAAGGGAACAAAGGGCCATACTGGATATTGCAAGAAACCCAAAATATTTCTATTCCTATGCATAATCCAAGCTAAGAACTACCTGTAGAATTGGACCATTATTGAGAGGAGATTCGTATACTGACGATGAACAGGAAATGAGTGAAATCCTAAAAGAACAGTATGAGTCGGTGTTCAGCAACCCACTAAATGACAGCAAGGTAAAAAATGCAGAAATATTTTTCACTCCAGCAGAAGGCCGAGCAGACCAACTAACTGACATTAGTACAAATCCCATAGATTTAGAAAAAGAAATGGACAACATGCCTACTCACTCAGCACCTGGACCAGATTCATGGAATGCTTTATTTATAAAGAAGTGCAAAGTACGATTAGCAAGAGCCCTAAGTGTTCTTTGGAGAAAGAGCTTAGATCTAGGTGATATACCGGAGGTCTTAAAGAGTGCAGACATAGCTCCTTTGCATAAGTACAGACCAGTAGCCCTAACTTCTCACATCATAAATATGAGTGATGAGACGGCAGATTACAAAGTTCATGGACCAGCACAACCAACATAACCCGAACCAGCATGGCTTTAGAGCGGGACGATCATGCCTGTCACAGCTGCTGAACCATTATGGCAGAATTACGGAGGCGTTGGAAGACGACCAAAACGCAGATGTGATTTACACAGATTTTGCAAAGGCGTTTGACAAATGCGATCATGGAGTGATAGCGCACAAAATGGGGGTCATGGGCATTACGGGGAAGGTAGGCAGATGGATTTTCGAGTTCCTAACACACAGAACACAAAAAGTAGTAGTGAACAGGGCAAGATCCAGCATCAGCGAGGTCAAAAGCTCAGTGCCCCAAGGCACTGTCCTGGCACCTCTGCTGTTTCTCATCCTCATAGCAGACATACATAAAAACACCCGGCACACTTTTGTATCATCATTTGCAGATGACACTAAAATAAGCATGACAGTCACTACGGTAGAGGACACTGAAAAATTGCAGAAAGACATAAGCAGGGTTTTCCAGTGGGCAGTGGAGAACAACATGATGTTCAATGGTGAGAAGTTTCAGCTGCTTAGGTATGGAAAGAATGAAGAACTCAAAAGGAACATTATATACAAAACTCAAAAGGGTCACCAAATAAAACGAAAGGAACACGTAAAGGACTTGGGAATAATTATGTCAGCAGATCTTTCTTTTAAAGACCATAACAAGACAAAGCTCACAACAGCCAGGAAGATGACGGGGTGGGTATTGAGAACTTTCAAAACAAGGGAAATAATGCCGATGGTGACATTCTTCAAATCGCTAGTGCTCCCTCACTTAGAATACTGCTCAGTGCTGACGGCCCCGTTCACTGGCTCACATTGAGCCAGTGAAACATCTAAATTATTGGGAACGCCTTCAAGTCTCTAACATGTACTCATTCGAGCGGAGGAGAGAGAGATACATGATAATATATACCTGGAAAGTACTCGAGGGCCTGGTCCCAAATCTGCACACTACCATAACAACATACTGGAGTGAGAGATATGGGAGGAAGTGTAAAATAAACCCAGTGAGGAGCAGGGGTGCGGTGGGGTCAACAAGGGAACACTGTATCAACATCCGGGGTCCCAGACTATTCAACATCTTACCAGAAGATATCAGAAACACGGCTGGAACAAGTGTAGAAGTCTTCAAGAGGAAACTGGACAAGTATCTTCACCAGGTGCCAGATCAACCAGGCTATGACGGATATGTGGGGCAGCGGGGCAGCAGTTGATCAGGCAAGCACCAGACGAGCCTGGCCCATGGCCGGGCTCAGAGAGTAGAGAAACTCTCGAAATTCTTCAAAGGTATATCAAAGGTTGTGATTTATGTTAATTTCCCACAACTGACATCAAGCTTATTGGACAGTAATCGACGATATATTATCTACTTCTTTCTAATATTGGGGTAAACATTAACAAGTTTCCTGTAACTTCTTACTTTGCCTTCTTTTGTTGATTTGATGAATATTACTTTGAGAGTGTAAGAAAGGTGATTATGTTCAGCTTTTATAATTACATTAACCTGCTTAGCCTGAAAATTTAAATAATATTTATAATAATTTCGATTAGAACTACGAAATTTTGTGGCTTTGTTATTTTACTGTAACTTACGAGTGTGAAGACTAAGACAAAAGCTGAGATATGAATTGGGACCATTTATTTATTGCCTCCAGGGGCAGAATGACATAAGGGCAAAAAGGATGGTTACCTTAAGGTTTTAGGGCTCTAAAGATCCATTTTGAATAAAAAAGTCGAATTAATGAAAACAAAAATATGCCATTCAAATTCATTTATGTAAATTTATTATGCATCAATCTGAGTAACTGAGAATAAGCATGAACAGGTTTCGAATTATAATTATTATTACAATCAAAAGTAAGCGCTAAAGACATATTTTGTAGCATAAATATAGAGCACGTACGGATGCCCCAGGGCCACACTTGCTCGTAATTCCCTACTGATGTTGCTAGTCATATTACTGTCGCTTGCAATTTTATTTCTTTTAGTGTCTTCCACTGTTTTCTTGCTATTAATTTATCAGTGAAAAATACTGCTCCACAAAAACTCCTCAATTAATGCAGCTCAGTCAGTACTAATAACAGAAGAGAACTTTTATTTTTATGTTCAGAGTGTGGCAACGAAGTGGCTAGTTTGATATCCCCTTTTTTTCTTCCTACTTTTCGTTATTATTTTGTTCATATGAAGTCTCATCCGATCGGCTTCAAACTTCCAACGTTGGTGTTCGAAACTAGGGTAAGTTTCTACATGTGCAGATGCCCTATGGTCAAGGTTGGCGAACACACCCCTACCATCTTGGAAAGGCTTCGATAACGTAGCCTCTGTAATATTTGACATTATTGCATTATTTTGCCTTGGTGCTGATGAGGGGGGGCTCTTGACCCAAGGAACTGAGCATACTGCTAGTGAATACTTCTTATGATTAATTTCAAATCTTCAGCACCAATATTTAAATGGATTACAAACTTTTGCCGCACTGCACTATTCCAGTGGCGTGCACTGAGGTACTGGGGTTATGCAATACGGGGACAACCCTTGCTGATCGGGCAGCCACCGAAATACACCTGCTTTTTTGTGCACCCCATTTCCATCCTGTGGGCGGTAGAGCAAGGGCATATGTATATACAAAAGACCTAGGAGCTGGGTCCCCAAAAAGGGGTTAACAAGCACATATATCTGGGAATATATTTCCAATCCAGATTTCGTCTGTTTGCGAGTAAATTTTGGATATCAACTTAAAATCTCTGGTATCTTAGGTTATCATGTTTTTTTCAATACTCAGTCAAGCAGAGTTTTCAAGAGTGTAACCATGAAACTGACTGCTTAGTTTGTATTTAGTTTGATCATTGCCTGTGCCATACTGCCGTAAGTACCTGCAAGATCTGGCTACTGCAACATCGGTCTCCCTGTTTACATTGCAAGTTGCTCCCTAAATGTGCCTATCCATGTTCGTGTTATTATAGTTATAAATCTCCTCAGGCTACTACTTTTATTCCCATCACATTCATTATTTAATGCTCTCCTTATATTATTTTTTGTAATTCTTGACACATTTATATCAAAGTTTTATTCAAATTTTTTACCATAGTACTTTTTCTGGCAAATTTATCAACTTTATCATGTAGAACGGATTCAGTGTATGATGAGAATTCAAAACAATTGATCAAGAGTCAGTATGACTCATAAGTTAACTTTAATTCCATCAGACTAGCAAACAATTTACTTTGTAATTTAGAAGCCCATTTCTTAATTATTATGCCTAACACAACATAATTGATAGTAATATTACGTATGGATGAGGACCGGAAGAGATGTAGCCTCGTCAGTAGACTCCAGGTCAGATACGTCGGTGTTTGTAATTTGTGATATGTTCTTAAGAACAGGTAAGCGAGGAATTTCTTGAGCAGTTGCCTTTACGGTTTATTTAAGAAAAGGAATGCTAATTATGAACTTCTTAGGAGAAGTTTTAAAATATATAACATTAAATGAATGCAGGTTTCTGCAGGTTATAGATTTTAATATAATTGTGTTTTTCCCACGATCTATTTAGAGCTGCATTTATTCTGGACATATAGTGTCTGGTTTATTTCTTAAAATTTTAATGAAAAGTGTATTGTTAGTCTCAGTTGTCCTCTCTCTGATACTGGGAATACGAAGCTCCTTCCTCATATTAAGAACCTTGTCAGTGTTAGGACAGCCGAGAATAATTCTGAGTGCTTCGTATGGCATTAGCTATAAGGGCCGGACACAATTTTCTTTTGATAACATTAACATGGCGCAGCATAATCAATTTAAGAATCTAATATTCACTAAGTAAACTACGGTACGGGTGGGATTTGAACCCATGGCGAGTGAGTCGTAAAACCCGCCATGGGTTCAAACTCCACCCGTTCCCTGGTTTGTATGTAATCATGTTTTTACGATTTCGTGAGTCATGTTCGCTATGTACAGTATTCTCAGTACATTGGCACTATAGTTGTAACCAAAAATAGATCTGAGATTATTTAGCTTATTGCAAGGAATAATATTCCTATGTAAAAAAATAGATGCTGTGGCAAACGACGCTGCAAATAACTCATTACGCAACGCAAGACATTCAATGCAAGCAACACTTCCAAAGGTGTTAGATGCAAATCTGCAAATACCTGTGATAATCTCAGCATCCTGAACAGTCCGGAGCCTCCCGTCACTCGTGGGATCAGGAATGATTACATTGTCTCTGTATGGTAGTTGTCTTGTATGAGAGCTGCATGGTAGTTGTCTTGTATGAGAGCTGCATGGTAGTTGTCTTGTATGAGAGCTGCATGGTAGTTGTCTTGTATTAGAGCTGCATGGTAGTTGTCATGTATGAGAGCTGCATGGTAGTTGTCTTGTATGAGAGCTGCATGGTAGTTGTCTTGTATGAGAGCTGCATGGTAGTTGTCTTGTATGAGAGCTGCATGGTAGTTGTCTTGTATGAGAGCTGCATGGTAGTTGTCTTGTATGAGAGCTGCATGGTAGTTGTCATGTATGAGAGCTGCATGGTAGTTGTCTTGTATGATAGCTGCATGGTAGTTGTATTGTATGAGAGCTGCATGGTAGTTGTCTTGTATGAGAGCTACATGGTAGTTGTCTTGTATGAGAGGTGCATGGTAGTTGTCTTGTATGAGAGCTGCATGGTAGTTGTCATGTATGAGAGCTGCATGGTAGTTGTCTTGTATGAGAGCTGCATGGTAGTTGTCATGTATGAGAGCTACATGGTAGTTGTCTTGTATTAGAGCTGCATGGTAGTTGTCTTGTATGAGAGCTGCATGGTAGTTGTCTTGTATGAGAGCTGCATGGTAGTTGTCTTGTATTAGAGCTGCATGGTAGTTGTCTTGTATGAGAGCTGCATGGTAGTTGTCTTGTATGAGAGCTGCATGGTAGTTGTCTTGTATGAGAGCTGCATGGTAGTTGTCTTGTATGAAAGCTGCATGGTAGTTGTCTTGTATGAGAGCTACATGGTAGTTGTCTTGTATGAGAGCTACATGGTAGTTTTCTTGTATGAGAGCTGCATGGTAGTTGTCATGTATGAGAGCTGCATGGTAGTTGTCATGTATGAGAGCTACACGGTAGTTGTCTTGTATGAGAGCTACATGGTAGTTGTCTTGTATGAGAGCTGCATGGTAGTTGTCATGTATGAGAGCTGCATGGTAGTTGTCATGCATGAGAGCTGCATGGTAGTTGTCTTGTATTAGAGCTGCATGGTAGTTGACTTGTATTAGAGCTGCATGGTAGTTGTCTTGTATTAGAGCTGTTTGGTAGTTGTATTGTATTAGAGCTGTATGATAGTTGTCTTGTATTAGAGCTGCATGGTAGTTGTCATGCATGAGAGCTGCATGGTAGTTGTCTTGTATTAGAGCTGCATGGTAGTTGACTTGTATTAGAGCTGTTTGGTAGTTGTATTGTATTAGAGCTGTATGATAGTTGTCTTGTATTAGAGCTGCATGGTAGTTGTCATGCATTAGAGCTGCATGGTGATTGTCATGCATGAGAGCTGCATGGTGGTTGTCATGCATGAGAGCTGCATGGTAGTTTACTTGTATTAGAGCTGCATGGTAGTTGTCTTGTATTAGAGCTGCATGGTAGTTGTCTTGTATTAGAGCTGCATGGTAGTTGTCATGCATGAGAGCTGCATGGTAGTTGTCATGCACGAGAGCTGCATGGTAGTTGTCTTGTATTAGAGCTGCATGGTAGTTGTCTTGTATTAGAGCTGCATGGTAGTTGTCTTGTATTAGAGCTGCATGGTAGTTGTCTTGTATTAGAGCTGCATGGTAGTTGTCATGCATGAGAGCTGCATGGTTGTTGTCATGCATGAGAGCTGCATGGTAGTTTACTTGTATTAGAGCTTCATGGTAGTTGTCTTGTATTAGAGCTGCATGGTAGTTGTCATGCATGAGAGCTACATTCTAGCTATCGTTGACAAAGACATACAAAACAATGTAAGCCTTTAACAACGTTTCGCTCGGGGAGAGGAGCTTCATAACCAGCGCCGGACTTAGACATAAGCTTAGAGCCTCAAAAATATTGTTGACCTCAAAATTTTTGGCCTCCTTTCCATTTTTATTTTATCATTACCTATAAAGATTTTTCAAATATTTTTTGGGGAGGGGTGGTTTCAAACCTTCACAAGATCAAAATTCGGCCCTTATTACAGCTTTGTCGGCTCGATGTTTCATCTGCCTGTAACTATCATTAACAATAGCTCAAATGCAGCTTTCATGGATGATATTTGAACTAATACCTCAGTTTTAGACCTGAGTGGAGTATATATATATATGTATATATATATATATATATATATATATATATATATATATATATATATATATATATAAATATATATATATATACAGACAGAGAAAGAGAAGAACGAGTAAGATCTAGGATAAAAATCCTAAGCTGGAAGAAGTAGTAACATCAGTAGTAGTGATGCTAGGGGGCGTATAGAACCCAACATATTTACTAGGGCAAGTTTAGACATTTTTCTCCCCCGAGGACAGTGGAAGAGGGGAGCGATGGATTTAATTGGATACCGGCTGGGCCGGCGCTTTCATACTGCGGAGGATATTAAAGGGGGAGATATAATTGGATAATGCCGGGGAAACCCCGTTTTCAAGAGAAAATATTACATCGCCACTCAGGAGCAAATATTATTAAGCCAATCGGCTCTTGAATTTCTGCATATTCCCCTGCCCCCCTCCCCCCCGTGTGTCCGTGTCCGTGTTCCCTGTCCCACTTAAAACAGTGTCCGGCCTGCCGGTGCCCCCTGTGTAACCGTGTCCAGTATGACCGTGTCCTCTGTGTCCGTGTCCCGTTTGGCGTTATTTCTGCCGTGCCTCGACTCCGATATTATTCTAGGGACAAGCGATTTTTGTCTTGACTCACACGATAAATAAACTGCGAGGAATTCACGTTTTATTTTTTGTGTTCACAATGTTTTTCGTTTTACACAGTTTAACTAAGAAACCAAAACTTATTATACAATAATCCCGGAGAAGGAGAACGTTTGGTATGAAATAATCTCTGACCAGGAAATACTTTTCCGTACAATATTCGCAGAAAAGGAGACTTTTTTTCTTTAGATGAAAAATAAAATATCCCTGGCCAGAGATACTCTGGAATAAAATATAAATTAATTTAAAGACGTTCGTCTTCCTCCGAGAATATGTGTAAGAAATTAGAGTTAAATCCTGGCCGCGTCGGGGAACATTTATTACAATACATGATCACGCTTCAGTAATTGTCTAGTGTTATTATTGAAATCACAGGGAAGAGCTAAACACATTGGTGCTTTACAGTGTTTGCAAAAGGAGAGAAATCAGGTTTGATCTGAAGATAGACAAGATAGCTCCAATTCCTTGGATACCGTAAAAGAATATGTTCTTTATATGAAACCCCCACCAAACAATAGGCCAAGGAAGGAGTTCGATCAGAATAACAGGTCTATGGTTCACATATTGGAAACAGTGGCAGGGAGAGAGGAAGAAAGAGCAAGCTCTTGGTACTAAGAGATTTCAACCACAAGAAGACTGACTGGGGAAAACTGGAACTTTTCTTGGAGAGCCAGAAACATGGAGAGTAAAACTCATGGAGGCATCATTTTCTATGCCAACATATAAAGGAAACAAGAGAAGGGAAAATAAGACAGTGAGGCTCCAACTAACTGGAAGAATGGAAATAAAAGAAGACAGAGATAAGCCCCAACAAGATCACAACATGCTGAAAATGTGGTCCAGCAAGAGGCTTCAAGAGTACAATGCAAACAAATACAAGGTCAGGCAAATTGGTGTGTCTGCAGAAATAAGTCAACGAAAAAGACCTGGGGGTAAATGTAACACCAAGTTCGCCTTCATAATTCACATAAACCATACAACGTTAGCGTCATAGGTCAGCAAAACTCAGAAGAGCATTCAGTAGATACACTGAGGTTGAGGGGGTGGGGGTCTGTGAGCTACGTTGATTCAGTGTAACTCGTACATTATTGATTAATGGTGTACGAGTTACACTGAATGAGGGAATGAGAGTTACACTGAACCTTGAACAAAGAATCCTTCAGAACTTTATACACGATGCATGTCAGGCCAAACACTGAGTATGCGGCCCCAGGATTACGACATCCAAAATATGAAGAGAAATTGATGAGACAGATTGGGAAAATGAGAGGACCAGAATCAAGGGGACACAGATGGAAGTTGAAGAGACAAATAAGCTAGAGAGACTTAAGAAAGTACTGTTTTAGTCGCAGAGTGGTAAAAAGAGGAATGATTTAGAGGAGGAAGAGGAAGCGGCACACTGAATACACAGCTTCAAGAGCAGATATGACAAAGCCCAAGATGCCAAAAATCCTTTATACAGATCAAAGTGCGTGAGCATGCACACGCAGACAGACAGATCGACACACAGACACACACACACAAACACACACACACATACACACAGACACACACACATACATACACACACACACACACTCATACACACATGGATGCCAGAAAGTATTTCTTCATCCTCAGGAAGATCATTTAGTGGAATAACCTGGAGGAAGAGTTAGTGAAGGCGTGCTATATACATAGTTTTAAGAATATGCTTGGCAGGGTTCACTAGGTAAGAAGGGGGCATATCCGGCAAGAACCAAGTTAAGAAGCCAGACTGAGAGCTGGGACTCGACCTCCGCACTCACAAATAGGTGAATGCAAACACAAGTGTGTTTGTGCGTTTGTGTGTGTGTGTGTACATGTACATTTGTGTAAGACGCTTTTCCTGAGCAACGCTCTTAAACCAAGATGGAAAATAATATATGCACACAATAGCCTGTGATGCTCTCAACGTGGCAAGTATACACACTGCTGAAGACGCAGTGATATTCAAGGGGGCGCAGCAGGGATATGTATCTAATCCCTCTCCCTTGCCTCTCCACGGCGCGCGCTGGGGAGGATCCAGTTCGTTAAGGAAGTTTTTGATCCCACACTTTGGGGTTGCCGACCATTGAAGGGGATCTCCCTACCCTTCTAAGTGCGACCCCTTATAACCCGGTGCTTTCTCGATCGTCGCTTCGCATATCTTAATTCTCTGTCGACTCGTAATTATCGACGATAAGAAATTTTAATGACCTCGCAAGGCTGCACTTTAATTACCATAGCTAATTGAAAGAGAAGGCAAGCGTTTGCTTAAGTGTCTTCATATGATTCTCCTGAAAGTCATTAAGTAATCTGGATTATCGGAGGTGTGTGTGTGTGGGTGTGTGTGTGTGTGTACTCACCTATTTGTACTCACCTATTTGTGGTTGCAGGGGTCGAGACATAGCTCACTGGTCGCTACTAGGTCCTCTCTCTCCCTGCTCCATGAGCTATATCATACCTCGTCTTACAACTATGTATGGTTCCTGCCTCCACTACATCACTTGTCAGACTGTTCCACTTCCTGACCACTCTTTAACTAAAGAAATACTTCCTAACATCTCTTTGATTCATCTGAGTCTTCAACTTTCAATTGTGACCCCTTGTTTCTTTGTCCCATCTCTGGAACATCCTGTCTCTGTCCACCTTGTCAATTTTTCGCAGTATTTTGTATGTCGTTATCATGTCTTCCCAAACCTTCCTCTCCTCCAGTGTCGTCAGGCCGATTTCCCTTAACCTTTCTTCGTAGGACATTTCCCTTAGCTCTTGAACTAGCCTCGTTGCAAACCTTTGCACTTTCTCTAATTTCTTGACCAAGTGTGGGTTCCAAACTGGTGCTGCATACTCCAGTATGGGCCTGACGTACACGGTGTACAGAGTCTTGAACGATTCCTTACTGAGGTATCGGAACGTTATTCTCAGGTTTGCCAGGCGCCCATATGCTGCAGCAGTTATCTGGATGATGTGCGCCTCAGGAGATGTGCTCGGTATTATACTCACCCAAAGATCCTTTTATTTGAATGAGGTTTGCAGTCTTTGGCCACCTAGACTATACTCTGTCTGCGGTCTTCTTTGCCCTTCCCCGATCTTCATGACTTTACATTTGGTAGGGTTAAATTCGAGGAGCCAATTGCTGGACCAAGCTTCCAGGTTGTCCAGGTCTCTTTGTAGTCCTGCCTGATCTTCATCCAATTTAATTCTCCTTATTAATTTCACATCATCTGCAAACAGGGACACTTCTGAGTCTATCTCTTCCTTCATGTCATTCACATGACGGAAGGTGTGTGTGTGTACTCGTTATATACTCACTTCTATGAGTTTGCAGGAGTTGAGTCTCAGCTCCTGGCCCAGCCTCATCACCTCACTCTCCCTGGCTTCAAGAGCATTATCGTACTTCTTCTAAAAGCTGTGTATGGATCCTGTCTCTACTACTCTGTCTAGGTCATTCCACTTCCTGACCATCCTATGGCTGAAGAAATACTTCTTAATATCTCTGTGACTCACCTGTGTGTTCAGCTTCTAGTTGTGACTACGTGTTCCTTTTTCCCGTCTCTCGAATAATATGTCTTTGTCTGTCCTATAAATTCCTCGGTATTTTATGCGTTGTTATCATATCACCCCTAATCTTTCTTTTCAAGTATCTTTAGGTTGAGTTCCCTTAACCTCTCCTCATATGATATACCCCTTAACTCTGGGACTAGTCTCGTTGGAAACCTTTACACTTTCCCCAGTTTCTCGAGATGCTTGATTAGGTGTGGGTTGCATGCTGGTGCTGCATACTCTAATATGGGCCTGACTTATCCTGCAGAGTGTATAGTGTCGTGATGTGCACCTCATTTGATATGCTGGGTACAGTGCTCACCCAGAAGTTCTTATCCTTTAGCGACGTTTACAGCCTTTGCCACCTAAGCCTGTATTCCTGTGTTCTTTTTTGCCTGTGCCTAATCTTCATAACTTTGCACTTGCTGGAGTTGAATTCTAGCAGCCACTTCTCAGATCAGAAATGTCGCCGGTCCAGGTTCATTGAGAGTCTTTCTTAGCCCTTACTTGGTAACCACTTTAACATTAGTTTCATATCATCTGTGAACAGATATATCTTCGATTATCCTTCCATCATGTGGTTCATGTGTACAAGGATAGTACCAGTCACATACATCCATGTGACGAATGGGGTTCCAGTAGTTGTTTCCTTCCTGGTAAGTATTCCTTTTTTCAATGTGGTGCCTCCCTGTTGTTCCTGCCTGCTTCTCTAGCTTTTACCCCAGTCTTATATGCGGTACAGTGTCAAAAGCCAGTTTTTGCAATCTAAAAATATGCAAAATATACATCCCTTACTCTCCTTCCTCCCTTTTCTTACATTGCCATAGAACTCTAGTAGGTTTGCAGGACAAGATTTACCATCTCTGGTTGTCGTTTGTGAACCTTCACTCTCCTCCTGATAATCTTCTCCATAACGTTGTACACTATTCCTTGTATAATATTCCTGTCAGTGACACTGGTCGGTAGTTTAGGGCTACCTGTCTCTCCCGTTTCTTAAGAATTGGGATTTCATTTGCTTTCTTCCACACCTCTGACAGTTACCCTGTGTCAGGGGTGTGTGTGCCAGATTCGGCCAAATCTTTGATACAAAATATTCTCACGTGCTAACTAAAATTTATTATTATCTCTCTTAATCATGCCAAATTTTTCAGTCCGGTATTCTTTAAATTCTCTAATATCCTCTTCAGCTGAATAACATAGTTTCTTGGCCGGTTGTCGTGACATCCTGTACAACCTTTAAAGGGTAGAATGCAAATAGAATTTATAATAGTGACATACATATATTAATCGTAAATATGAAAATAGGAGGGAAAACCGCTGTTGTGGTTAGTAGTACAAACTGTACCATGAACAGTTAAACTGAAATCAGGCCATGTAAAGTAGCACCTGATTAATGTTATCCACATAATTTCACGAAAAGTGGTGGAATAATCTTTAGAATCGACGGATTATTTCCCCGCTTTTCTTGGAACAAATACGTGAAAATTTTTTTTTTTTTTTTTTTTTTGAGATGAGAGCAGAGGTTCGCGTGCCGGAAAGAAGTCGTTGGGGTGCCAAGGGTTGTCACCCCTGCCCTATGTCGTCTGAGTAGCAGAAGATTGTGGCCAGTGACTCACACAGTGCTTCCGTTCATTCTTTCAGTACTCACAGAGTGATGTTATATGTTCCCACCTCTTCTGTCATGAGTGAATAATGTTGCTTGAAAAATATAATAACATGTTTTTTGAAAGAATGCCCACTGTTTTAGAAATTTTCTTAGATTATGTTCTAGATGAGAGCGATAGATTTTAGATTACTGTCAATGTATTCTTAACATTTTTCACTCATTTTGTCTTTCAGTATATATATTATTTACTTATATGATCTATTAATTTTATTTTTTAGTTTTATTCCCCAACATTTTATAGAAGGCCTTATCACCCAAGTTTGTTGGTTATCACCCAAGTTTGTTGGTTATCAACCAAGTTTGTTGGTTATCACCCAAGTTTGTTGGTTATCACCCAAGTTTGTTGGTTATCAACCAAGTTTGTTGGTTATCACCCAAATTTGTTGGTTATCACCCAAGTTTGTTGGTTATCACCCAAGTTTGTTGGTTATCAACCAAGTTTGTTGGTTATCACCCAAGTTTGTTGGTTATCAACCAAATTTGTTGGTTATCACCCAAGTTTGTTGGTTATCAACCAAGTTTGTTGGTTATCACCCAAGTTTGTTGGTTATCACCCAAGTTTGTTGGTTATCACCCAAGTAAATATCTTTACGAGCCAATCATAAAAAGTGTTGTGAGGATAAATGAATCTGAATTTGAAACGACAGAAGTTGTATCATCTGCAAATTGAATTGGTTTAAGTATCTGGGATGAATTAAATAGGTCATTGGTGTGACAGAGCAATAATAGAGAGTCTGAGTTGCTACCCTGTGGCACCCTCATGTTGAGAGGTCGAGTGTATTAAGTGTTGTCATTAATGGTCACATGTTGATGTCTGTCTTTAAGATAGGAGTTTATATATGTGAGAGCATGGTCTTTGATTTCGTAATGTTCTACAAAGTTTGAGCAGTAGGATGTTGTGTCCTGATATATAAAAAACTTTTCCTAGATCAGTAAAGAGACCTATTGGATATTTATTATTTTCTAGAGATGCATAGATTAAGTATTTTTATTATTGCATCATTCATACTGCACTTTTTTAATTAAAACTAAATTGGAAAGGGTTAAGAATATTATGTTTAGTTATAAATATAAACATTACTTAATTATGACTTTATTTTTTTTTAGATAATAATGACAAGCTAAGAACTAATGAGTAGTTATTAAAGTTATTAACGCCTGTTGGGACTCCATTTTTGTGGAGTGTCATAAACCTTGCTAGTTTAGCCCTTTCACTGCCCAGACCCTTGAAATTAATATTGCTCTCAGTGTCCACTGGTTTAAAAAAAAAAAAAAGTCTTTTCCTGAATGTAATGACACCAAAAGTATGAAATTTTCCATTCATCTATTTCAACTACACTATGAATGCACAGAAGTCTGCAATTTGGCCAATTTTTACACAAAGGTTAAAAAAATGCCAATTTAAAAATAGAGTCCAGGAGGCCTGGTCATGGACCGGGCCGTGGGGGGCGTTGACCCCCGAAACTCCCTCCAGGTATACTCCAGATATATGAATGTATTGGGTCGTTGGGGCACACTAACACTTTGGCTCTCCGGTATCATTCCTTGTTGCCTATGAGAATACCTCATTAAATCTGTCGTTGGTCTCTCTTCTTACGCATATTTGTTTCTAGTTCTGTTGCCCACGACCTTGTTTTTCTTTTGCCTCTCTGTATCTCTGGGTGAATTATGGTCTCATTGTGTGTGTGTGTGTGTCCGAATTTGTGTGTGAGTGTGTATGTGTGTGTATGTGTGTATGTGTGTGTGTGTGTTTGTGTGTCCGTATTTGTGTGTGAGAGAGTGTGTGTGTGTGTACTCACCTATTTGTGGTTGCAGGGGTCGAGTCATAGCTCCTGGCCCCGCCTCTTCACTGATTGCTACTAGGTCCTCTCTCTCCCTGCTCCATGAGCTTTATCAAACCTCGTCTTAAAACTATGTATGGTTCCTGCCTCCACTACGTCACTTTCAAGGCTATTCCACTTCCTGACAACTCTATGACTGAAGAAATACTTCCTAACATCCCTTTGACTCATAGGAGTCTTCAACTTCCAATTGTGACCCCTTGTTTCTGTGTCCCCTCTCTGGAATATCTTGTCTCTGTCCACCTTATCTATTCCTCGCAGTATTTTATATGTCGTTATCATGTCTCCCCTAACCCTCCTGTCCTCTAGTGTCGTCAGGCCGATTTTCCTTAACCTTTCTTCGTAGGACAATCCCCTTAGCTCTGGGACTAGTCTTGTTGCAAACCTTTGCACTTTCTCTGATTTCTTGACGTGCTTGACCAGGTGTGGGTTCCAAACTGGTGCTGCATACTCCAGTATGGGCCTGACGTATATGGTGTACAGAGTCTTGAATGATTCCTTAGTGAGGTATTGGAACGCTATTCTTAGGTTTGCCAGCCGCCCGTATGCTGCAGCAGTTATCTGATTGATGTATGCCTCAGGAGATGTGCTCGGTATTATACTCACCCCAAGATCTTTTTCCTTGAGTGAGGTTTGCAGTCTTTGGCCACCTAGACTATACTCTGTCTGCGGTCTTCTTTGCCCTTCCCCGATCTTCATGACTTTACATTTGGCAGGGTTAAATTCAAGGAGCCAGTTACTGGACCAGGCTTGTAGCCTGTCCAGGTCTCTTTGTAGTCCTGCTTGATCCTCGACTGATTTAATTCTTCTCATTAACTTCACATCATCTGCAAACAGGGACACTTCTGAGTCTATCCCTTCCGTTATGTCATTCACATATACCAAAAACAGTACAGGTCCTAGGACTGACCCTTGTGGAACCCCACTCGTCACAGGTGCCCACTCTGACACCTCGTCACGTACCATGACTCGTTGTTGCCTCCCTGTCAGATATTCTCTGATCCATTGCAGTGCCTTTCCTGTTACGTGTGCCTGATCCTCTAGCTTTTGCCTTAACCTCTTGTGAGGAACTGTGTCGAACGCCTTCTTGTAGTCCAAGAAAATGCAGTCTATCCACCCCTCTCTCTCGTGTCTTACTTCTGTTACCTTGTCATAAAACTCCAGTAGGTTTGTGACACAGGATTTTCCTTCACTGAAACCGTGCTGGTTGTCGTTTATAAGCTTGTGTCTTTCTAGGTGCTCCACCACTCTCCTCCTGATGATCTTCTCCATGACTTTGCATACTATACACGTCAGTGACACAGGTCTGTAGTTTAATGCCTCGTGTCTGTCTCCTTTCTTAAAAATTGGGACTACATTTGCCATCTTCCACGCCTCAGGTAGTTGCCCAGTTTCAATGGATGTGTTGAAGATCGTTGTTAGGGGTACACATAGCACCTCTGCTCCCTCTCTCAGGACCCACGGAGAGATGTTGTCTGGTCCCACTGCTTTTGAGGTATCGAGTTCACATAGCAGCTTCTTCACCTCCTCCTCGGTTGTGTGTATTTCATCCAGCACTTGTTGGTATACCTCCCTATTCTGAATTCCTGGAGTCCTTTCTGTCTCCTCTGTAAATACTTCTTTAAATCTCATGTTGAGCTCCTCACATACCTCTTGGTCGTTTCTTGTGAACTCCCCACCTTCCTTCCTCAGCCTGATTACCTGGTCCTTGACTGTTGTTTTCCTCCTGATGTGGCTATACAACAGCTTCGGGTCAGACTTGACTTTTGATGCTATATCATTTTCATATTGTCGCTGAGCCTCCCTTCTTACCTGTGCATATTCGTTTCTGGCTCTTCGGCTAATCTCTTTATTTTCCTGGGTCCTTTGTCTTCTGTACTTTTTCCATTCTCTTTGCTGGCTGCTACTAGGTCTCTCTTTCCTCTCCATGAGCTTTATCATACCTCTTCTTAAAGCTATGTATGGATCCTGCCTTCACTACATCACTTCCCAGACTATTCCACTTCCCGACAACTCTGTGACTGAAGAAATACTTCATAACATCCCTGTGATTCATCTGAGTCTTCAACTTCCAACTATGACCCCTTGTTGCTGTGTCCCATTTCTGGAACATTCTGTCTCTGTCCACCTTGTCAATTCCTCTCAGTATTTTGTATGTCGTTATCATATCCTCCCTATCTCTCCTGTCCTCCAGTGTCGTCAGGTCGATTTCTCTTAACCTCTCCCTTAGCTCCGGGACCAGTCTAGTTGCAAACATTTGCACTTTCTCTAGTTTCCTTACGTGCTTGGCTAGGTGTGGGTTCCAAACTGGTGCTGCATATTCCAATATGGGCCTAACGTAAACAGTGTACAGGGTCCTGAACGATTTCTTATTAAGATGTAGGAAAGCTGTTCTTAGGTTTGATAGCTGCCCGTATGCTGCAGCAGTTATTTGGTTGATGTGCCTGGTGTTATACTCACCCCAAAATCCTTTTCCTTGAGTGAGGTTTGTAATCTCTGGCCCCCTAGGCTGTACTCCGTCTGCGGTCTTCTTTGCCCTTCCCCAATCTTCATGACTATGCACTTGGTGGGGTTGAACTCCAGGAACCAGTTCCTGCACCAAGCCTGCAGCCTGTCCAGATTCCTTTGTAGTTCTGCCTGGTCCCCGTCCGATTGAATTCTTTGCATCAACTTAACATCATCTGCAAACAGGGACACTTCGGAGTCTATTCTTTTCTTCATGTCGTTCACAAATACCAGAAACAGCACCGGTCCTAGGACTGACCTTTGTGGAACCACGCTCGTCACAGGCGCCCACTCTGACGTCTCGCCACGTACCACGACTCGCTGTTGTCTTCCTGACAGGTATTCCCTGATCCATTGCAGTGCCTTCCCTGTTATCCCTGCCTGGTCCTCCAGCTTTTGCACTAGTCTCTTGTGTGGAACTGTGTCAAACGTCTTATTACAGTCCAAGAAAATGCAGTCTACCCACCCCTCTCTCTCTTGTCTTACTGCTGTCACCCTGTCATAGAACTCCAGTAGGTTTGTTACACAGGATTTCCCGTCCCTGAAACCATGCTGGCTGTCTTTGATAAGCTCATTCTTTTCTAGGTGCTCCACCACTCTTCTCCTGATGATCTCAATGACTTTGCGTACTATACATGTCAGTGACACTGGTCTGTAGTTGAGTGCTTCGTGTCTGTCTCCTTTATTAAAAATTGGGACTACATTTGCTGTCTTCCATACCTCAGATAGTCGCCCTGTTTCTATAGATGTGTTGAAGATTGTTGTTAGTGGTACACATAGCACCTCTGCTTCCTCTACCAGGACCCACGGAGAGATGTTATCCAGCCCCATTGCCTTTGAGGTTTCTAGCTCACTTAGCAGCCTCTTCACTTCTTCCTCAGTTGTATGTATTGTGTCTAACACTTGAAGGTGTACCCCGCCTCTCCGTCTTTCTGAGGTCTCTTTTGTCTCCTCTGTGAACACTTCTTTGAATCTCATGTTGAGCTCCTCACATACTTCACGGTCGTTTCCCGTGATCTCCCCTCCTTCCTTCCTCAGCCTGATAACCTAGTCCTTGACTGTTGTTTTCCTCCTGATGTGGCTGTACAACAGCTTTGGGTCAGATTTAGCTTTCTCTGCTATGTCATTTTCGTATTGCCGTTGGGCCTCCCTTCTTACCTGTGCATATTCGTTTCTGGCTTTATGACTACTTTCCTTATTCTCCTGGGTCCTTTGCCTTCTGTACTTCTTCCATTCTCTAGTACACTTGGTTTTGGCCTCCCTACACCTTTGTGTGAACCAAGGACTCACCCAGGCCTTCTCGTTATTTCTGTTACCCTTGGGTACAAACCTCTCCTCAGCTTCCTTGCATATTGTTGCCTTATATTTCATTATCTCGTTTACTGACTTCCCTTCCAGCTCTCTGTCCCACTGGACCCCGTGCAGGAAATTCTTAATGCTTGTGTAGTCCCCTCTCTTGTAGTTTGGCTTCATTCGTCCTGCCCTTCCTGCTTCCCTCTCCACTTGTAACTCTACTATGTAATCGAAGCTCAGAACCACATGATCACTGGCCCCGAGGGGTCTTTCATATGTGATGTCCTCAATGTCTGCACTACCCAATGTGAATATTAGGTCCAGTCTCGTAGGTTCATCCTCTCCTCTCTCTCTGGTAGTGTCCTTTACGTGTTGGTGCATGAGGTTTTCCAGTACCACCTCCATCATCTTAGCCCTTCATGTTTTTGGGCCCCCATGTGGCTCCAGGTTTTCCCAGTCGATTTCCTTGTGGTTGAAGTCACCCATAATCAACAGCTTAGACCTGCTTGCGTGGGCCTTTCTGGCCACTTCAGCCAGTGTGTCAACCATTGCTCTATTACTCTCATCGTACTCCTGGCAATTACCACCTTGGGACCCCCAGACTGAAGTGTTCCTATTATGTAGTCTCTTGCTTCTCCTCTGTCTCTTCTCTCCAGCTCGTCAAACTCCCATCGGTTTTTGATGAGCATTGCCACTCCACCACCCCCTCTGTTCCCTCTGTTTTTTCTCAGGATCTGATATCCCGTTGGAAAGATGGCATCTGTTATCATCCCTGTGAGCTTGGTTTCTGTGAGAGATATGATGTCCGGTGATGCCTCTTTGACTCTTTTGTGCCACTCCTCCCACTTGTTCGTTATTCCATCAACGTTGGTGTACCATACCTTAAGTGTGTGTGTGTGTGTGTGTGTGTTTATACAGACTCAGCCACTGCTCCATCCTGACCTAACTCTTACCTCATCAAAAGGCCAACAAAGGAAATCAAACAGCACCCAATGATAGTGCCAAACAAGGGTCTTTTTTATGAAAGCTTTAGAAAGGGAATTTTTCATATATATATACAAAACCTCCTTTACCCCCTCCCTCCAACCCTTCCTAGGCTGACCTCTACGCCGTCTTCCCTCCACTACAGATTTATACACTCGAAGTCATTCTATTTTGTTCAAACCTCTCTACATGTCCAAACCACCTCAACAACCCCTCCTCGGTTCTCTGGATAATAGTTTTGGAAATCCCACACCTCCTCCTAATTTCCAAACTACGAATTCTCTGCATTATATTCACACCACACATTGACCTCGGACACATCTACACTGCCTCCAGCCTTTTCCTTGTTGAAACATTCACCACCCATGCTTCACACTCATATAAGAGCGTTGGTATAACTATACTCTCATACATTCTCCTCTATGCTTCCATGGACAAAGTTCTTTGCCTCTACAGACTCCTCAACGCACCACTCACCTTTTTCCCCTCGTCTATTCTATGATTCACCTCATCTTTCATAAACCCATATATATATATATATATATATATATATATATATATATATATATATATATATATATAATTATTTATTGGTTTATTAAGAATTCCCCAACCAAAAGCTGTTTTTAACTGGGAGGGTTAGTCAAGGCCACAACTGTGTCTGAAACAGAGCGAGAGTGTGAGTGCAGTAACAGTAATAATAGCCAAGCCTCCCTAGAGTGAGTGTGTGTGCTTCCACGGTGAAGAAGGCAAGGAAGACAGAAATGATTTACTGATTTTGTAGTAACATGCTAAATACACCAGGCAGTGTGTGTATATAGTTGAGGAAATTGATTCAGTGATTTTACATGTCTAAATCAGTTTCTTAACTTTCTTTGATTGTTTCTTATCAATTTCCACGTGCTTATTTCATAAATGATGCTCATCTTTATGTATCACATACAAGTGTCGTTCAGTTGCCTCCCAAAGTGTTGTCACTACCACTTGTTATACAGCAGTTCTTAACATTAATATGAGTAGGGAGAAGAGGTTGTGAGGGAGTGATATAGAGAGCTCAAAGGACACTTATGGCTTAAAGCTATCAGTTGGCGTACGGATGTGTATTATACTTCTGTTTTTTTATTATAGGTGTTAACTGTGTATATTTAGTTTCAGAGTAGAGCTGAGGCAGGTAGTGGAGGTGGAAGCTGAGGCAGGTAGTGGAGGTGGAAGCTGAGGCAGGTAGTGGAGGTGGAAGCTGAGGCAGGTAGTGGAGGTGGAAGCTGAGGCAGGTAGTGGAGGTGGAAGCTGTGTCCAGACATTGCTTGGTATACCGTGACAGTTTAAAGTTGAGGTATATAATTCCTGAAGTGTTGAGATGCAGGTGTTTATTAGAATTTTACCACAGTGGTGTTGGTGGGGGTATGGTGTTGTGCAAGTGGTAGTGGTTTCGGTGGGGCGGTGATTTGATAGTGTAGGTGGTGGTGGGGATAGTAGGTAGAGGTGACATTGGATGATAGTGGTGGTAATTGTGATAATAGTATTGAAAGCAATAGTGCTGGTGGTGGTGGTAATAGTAGGGGTAATGGTAGTGTTGATGACAGCAGTAGTTGCAATAGCAGTAGTGGCGGTGGTATTGATTTGTGGAGGTGGTAGTGGTAGTTTGCCGGGGTAGAGGTTTGTGAAGCCGAAGGTGAAAGTTTGTGGAACTAGTGGTTGTAAAGGTGGTACTGATAGTGATTTGTAGTACTGGTGGCTTGTGGTCGTAGTGATGCTGGTGGTAACGGTGATTTGTGGCGGTGGTTACGGTATGAGATGGTGGTAGTGGTTTGTGGGGGTATTTGTATTGGTTGTAAATGACTAATTAGCCAGCCAGGTATATAGTTAAAAGGCCAATTGCATAGTTATCCAGGCATAGTCAGTCAGTAAGACAGTCAGTCAGTCAGCCAGTTAGTCAGTCAGTCAGCCAGCTATTCACCAACTGATTAGCTATTCATTGGGTTCTTGAACTCAACAAATGACTTCATTGATTCCCTGGTACCAGGTCTCCCCTCGCAGGTCACACCCTCGCAGGTCACACACGAAAAAAATAGCAGGGACTAAATTCCAAGAAAATGCGAATAGAATTTAATCGAAATTTCGTGTAAGAATTTACGGATACTTTAAGCATTAACGAGAGGAGGAAAGGCATATAGTAACAGGCATGTATAACGTAAAAAGGAATTTTTAAATAAAGACGAAAATATACATGGTTCTAAGAATCGTTACTCGACTCTCCCGACTATATGTTGGAGAATTTGATATGTTGAGTACATACACACACACACACACACACAAACACACACACACACACAAACACACACATACACACATATACACACACACACACACACACACATACACACATACACACACATACACATAACAAAACACACAAATACACACACACACCCCGGTGGCCTGGTGGCTAAAGCTCTCGCTTCACGCACGGAGGGCCCGGGTTCAATTCTCGGCGGGGCGGAAACATTTCGAAATGTTTCCTTACACACACGCATACACACACACACACACATACATACAACAGGCCTAGTGTCTAAACGACATGTGCCTAGGACAAAATGGTAACTAACTAACACACACACACACACCAGTGGTAACAATATTTTCAAAACTTTTTAACAACCATTGTTACCTCTATTAGTATTATCATTATTATTTGTATTTGTGCTGCTGTTGTACCATTATTACTATTATCAATACCTCAGGTACTACACTTAACACCACCACTAGTACTACACTTAACACCACTACTGTTACTACACTTAACACCACTACTGTTACTACACTTAACACCACCACTGGTACTACACTTAACACCACTACTGTTACTACACTTAACACCACCACTGGTACTACACTTAACACCACCACTGGTACTACACAACACCACTACTGTTACTACACTTAACACCACCACTGGTACTACACTTAACACCACCACTGGTACTACACTTAACACCACCACTGGTACTACACTTAACACCACCACTGGTACTACACTTAACACCACCACTGGTACTATACTTAACACCACCACTGGTACTACACTTAACACCACCACTGGTACTACACAACACCACTACTGTTACTACACTTAACACCACTACTGTTACAACACTTAACACCACTACTGTTACTACACTTAACACTACTACTAGTACTACACTTAACACCACCACTGGTACTACACTTAACACCACCACTGGTACTTCACTTAACACCACCACTGGTATTACACTTAACACCACCACTGGTACTACACTTAACACCACCACTGGTACTACACTTAACACCACCACTGGTACTACACTTAACACTACTACTGTTACTACATTTAACACCACTACTGTTACTACTCTTAACACTACTACTGTTACAACACTTAACACTACTACTGGTACTACACTTAACACCACTACTGTTGCTACACTTAACACTACTACTGTTACTACACTTAACACCACCACTGGTACTACACTTAACACCACTACTGTTACAACACTTAACACCACTATTGTTACTACACTTAACACTACTACTGTTGCTACACTTAACACTACTACTGTTACTACACTTAACACCACCACTGGTACTACACTTAACACTACTACTGTTACTACACTTAACACCACTACTGTTACTACACTTAACACTACTACTGGTACTACACTTAACACCACCACTGGTACTACACTTAACACCACCACTGGTACTACACTTAACAACACCACTGGTACTACACTTAACACCACCACTGGTACTACACTTAACACCACCACTGGTGCTACACTTATCACTACTACTGTTACTACACTTAACACTACTACTGTTACTACACTTAACACTACTACTGTTACTACACTTAACACTACTACTGTTACTACACTTAACACTACTACTGTTACTACACTTAACACTACTACTGTTACTACACTTAACACTACTACTGTTACTACACTTAACACTACTAATGTTACTACACTTAACACTACTGCTGTTACTACACTTAACACTACTACTGTTACTACACTTAACACCACTACTGTTACTACATTTAACACCACTACTGTTACTACACTTAACACTACTACTGTTACTACACTTAACACCACTACTGTTACTACACTTAACACCACTACTGTTACTACACTTAACACCACTACTGTTACTACACTTAACACCACTACTGTTACTACACTTAACACTACTACTGTTACTACACTTAACACCACTACAAATATCTAAAGTCAGTGCCAGATCAGCCGGGCTGTGGTTCGTACGTTGGACTACGTACAGCCAGCAATAACAGCCTCGTTGATCAGGCCCTGATCCACCGGTAGGCCTGGTCATAGACCGGGCCGCGGGGACGTTGATCCCCGGAATGCGCTCCAGGTAGACACTTAACACTACTAATGTTACTTCACTTAACACTAATACTGTTACTACAATTAACACCACTACTGTTACTACACTTAACACCACTACTGTTACTACACTTAACACCACTACTGTTACTACACTTAACACCACTACTGTTACTACACTTAACACCACTACTGTTACTACACTTAACACCACTACTGTTACTACACTTAACACCACTACTGTTACTACATTTAACACCACTATTGTTACTACACTTAACACCACTACTGTTACTACACTTAACACCACTATTGTTACTACACTTAACACCACTATTGTTACTACACTTAACACCACTACTGTTACTACACTTAACGCCACTACTGTTACTACACTTAACACCACTACTGTTACTACACTTAACACTACTACTGTTACTACACTTAACACCACTACTGTTACTACACTTAACGCCACTACTGTTACTACAAAAACATAACCACTGTTACTACACTTAACACCACCACTGGTACTACACTTAATACCACCACTGGTACTACACTTAACACCACCACTGGTACTACACTTAACACCACTACTGTTACTACACTTAACACCACTACTGTTACTACACTTAACACCACTACTGTTACTACACTTAACACCACTACTGTTACTACACTTAACACCACTACTGTTACTACACTTAACACCACTACTGTTACTACACTTAACACCACTACTGTTACTACACTTAACACCACTACTGTTACTACACTTAACACTACTACTGTTACTACAAAAACATAACCACTGTTACTACACTTAATACCACCACTGGTACTACACTTAACACCACCACTGGTACTACACTTAACACTACTACTGTTACTACACTTAACACTACTACTGTTACTACACTTAACACCACTACTGTTACTACACTTAACACCAACACTGGTACTACACTTAACACCACCACTTGCACTACACTTAACACTACTACTGTTACTACACTTAACACCACTACTGTTACTACACTTAACACCACTACTGTTACTACACTAACACCACTACTGTTACTACACTTAACACTACTACTGTTACTACAAAAACATAACCACTGTTACTACACTTAACACCACCACTGGTACTACACTTAATACCACCACTGGTACTACACTTAACACCACCACTGGTACTACACTTAACACTACTACTGTTACTACACTTAACACCACTACTGTTACTACACTTAACACCACTACTGTTACTACACTTAACACCACTACTGTTACTACAAAAACATAACCACTGGTACTACACTTAACACCACCACTGTTACTACACTTAATACCACTACTGTTACTTCACTTAACACCACTACTGTTACTACACTTTACACCACTACTGTTACTACACTTAACTCCACTACTGTTACTAAACTTAACTCCACTACTGTTACTACACTTAACTCCACTACTGTTACTAAACTTAACACCACTACTGTTACTACACTTAACACCACTACTGTTACTACACTTAACACCACTACTGTTACTAAACTTAACTCCACTACTGTTACTAAACTTAACTCCACTACTGTTACTACACTTAACTCCACTACTGTTACTAAACTTAACACCACTACTGTTACTACAGTTATCGCCGCTGTCAGCACAACTATTATCACCACTACTGGCACCACTATTATCACCACTACTGGCATCACTATTATCACCACTACTGGCATCACTATTATCACCACTACTGGCACCACTATTATCACCACTACTGGCACCAATATTATCACCACTACTGGCATCACTATTATCACCACTACTGGCATCACTATTATCACCACTACTGGCACCAATATTATCACCACTACTGGCACCAATATTATCACCACTACTGGCACCACTATTATCACCATTACTGGCACCACTATTATCACTACTGGCATCACTATTATCACCACTACTGGCACCATTTATTATCAATACTTCTAGCACCACTATTATCACCTCTATTATCCTCACTATTTTTAGTGGGTATGATATTGTTTAATACATCAGTAAGCAGTGGACTAAAAGTATAAAGTCCCTGAGGCAAGTTCACACATTTTTCACACAAAATATATATTTAAGTATACTTGGAGCGCATAGACTGAATTTAAGAGGATAAAATCTAATCTGCATTTGTGTAAAAATATTTCACAAAATATCACAATGGAGATTTTGGCTCCAGAAATTTACTATTTGTGGGTTCCAGAACATAAAGTTCTGGGTTCAGGATCCTATGGAGACGTCGTTCTCATCAACTGGCAAGGTCAACCAGCCGCTCTTAAAAGAGCCAAATCAAGCAGTAATTATGAATCACTTCAACGTGAAAGAAATATTCTGACTTGTCTTGATGGAAGGGGTGGCTCTCCAAAAGTGTTTGGTATGTCTTAGGATCCACCTGCCTTGCTCATGGAGTTTAAAGGCTCTCAGTCCCTAATGGATGTTATGATTGATTCTCGGATTAACCTCTTGGAGGTCGGCTACAAAATTGGATGCTAGCTGCAAGATATTCACGAAGCATATTTCATTCACAATGACTTAAAGTGTAACAATGTAATGATTGAAAATTTACCATACGATCCAAAAGTGAGTATAATAGATTTTGGCTTGAGTTGCAGATATGGCGAAAACATTTTTATGTCCGGAGACCCAAACACTTATCCATGGTTCGCCCCCGAGATCCTTCAGGGACAACCAAGTACCTTTGCCTCAGATGTTTACTCTTTTGGAAAACTAATATGGCAAATAGTGCAAGTTCAACCTTCCATCTGGATGCTTCTTCAGCGAAACCCAATGTTATCAAATAAGCTCAACTTGGCAGTGGATCCTGACCACAATAAGCGCCCAACTCTTCCAGATCTACTGAACCATATTTACTGTTGCTTGAAGCAAGTCTGGCTGCCAGACACTGATCAAGAAGCTCATAAACGTCACCGTCCTACCCATATCATCCCTCGTGAAAATAACCAGACAGATAAACAAAGGCGGTGCAAATATCAACGTATTCCCAGGACGCACATCAGTCGTTGTGATCAAGTTGATCTTGAAACTTACAACGCTGATTGTCTTCGAGGTCAAAAACTTCTTCCCAGGAAAAAGATATTCCAGCGTCCATATTGAACTCAACGCTGAAACATTTAACCAATAATTTCTGAGGCGCACATATATGGTTGGGATCAAGCAGATCATTAAAATAATAAAATTATCTTCGAGGATAAGAATTTCTTCCCCGGAAAAGTTATTCCACTGTCCATATTGAAGTCAGTTCTACCACTGACGAGAAACGTCATAACTTAATGCCAGCTATAAAATACCAAAATCGAGGAAATTCACACACACTCAAGAATATTTATGCACATACTTACCTACATAAACATGAATGCATTCAAAAGTGTACACGCGTACACACAAGAGTATACAGGCATACGCACAAGCATACACACACAACAACCTAAATATATACAAGCATACTCAAACACACACATACATATATCAGTATTACTGCATTATACTGTGATAACCATACTGCTGTATGACTCACCTGCACTGAGGTATACGAAATTGGGGTTATGCGATACGGGAAAAATAATTCTTTGATAGCGCAGCTAACAAGAATCATTCTAGGACAGCGCAGAGACTGGAAATTTTTCTAGGATAACGCAGCGAATGAAATTCATCTAGTTAGCAAGCGTACCGACCGTAAGCTAAATGAACATACCTCCAGCTAATAGAACATTTATTGCTGCTAGGCGTAGCTTGCCAGCTTCGTCAAGCTTAACGAGGCTTCTGGTGAGGGAAACAAAGCCTCAGTAATGACCTTCTAGTTGCATTTGTTCCTGTTTACTTAACAGGTCGTAAAATAATTGGCGAGAGCGAAGTGGCACTTCGAGAAAGCTCTTATTTTCCCCTCTCACTCTCCTGCTCCTGTGTGAATATCATGCCAGTTACCCATTAGTGATGTGAAGGTTGTGACGGCAGAGATCACCTCACTCTCGTCTCTCTTTGAAAGCCCCACCACCTAGTGTGGCTGAGTACAACAACTCTAGCAGCCAAGAAAGGGAGTTTTACACGAAGTGGAAGAAACAGTATAGATTGGAAAACTAGATAAGTACAGTGAAAAAAGGTGGAAAATACCACCACCACTTGTGCTATGAAAATAATTGTAAACCACAAGAAGGGCGAGACGAGAAGATGCCCCAGTAAAAACACACACAAACTAATGAAGAGATGAGGAAATGATGAAGGGAAAATAAAAGCTTATACTACAGGGTCTCAGGGTAGCTGCAGCTTAAGGTACGAGCAGCAGGCAACAGTTAATTACTGTTGCCTGTGTTGGTGTGTTAGAGTGACGACGCACGATGAAAATTATTTTTGGACCTCAAGGTTATACATGCCGAGTAAACCATATTTAATTATGGTATAAATTAATTCAAATAATTCACTATGTAACACAGTTTTTGTTCCTGGCAAGTAAGTGTTAGTTTCCAACTTCTTTTATTGCAAAACAATAGAAAATGCCCATTATTCCTTTTAAACTTTGCTTTTGTGGCTTACAGGATGATTTTTTGACAAAAAATGGCTAAATATCAATATTTTTTGCAAGTTTTGGATGCAAAACAAAAACATATAATAAAATAAATAAAATTTACATAAACAAAACAAAATTTTATTTTAAACTTTCTGAAACATATTTACAGATTTAAAAATGAGCAGTTTTTCTAGATTTGTGAGCATACAACAAATTACTTTCCCGTTTAAGCGCCCAAATGTTGTCTTCCATCATGTTTTCATTATAAGATCCCTGATATCTGTGTTCAAAGTCCATTATATCTTGGTAGAAGCGCTCCCCTTCCTCCTCTGAGTATGCTCCCATATTCACCTTGAAATTGTCAAGATGAGCATCAAAGATATGGACCTTAAAGGGACATCCTACAGCCCATCTGACCATAGCTTTTTACCAAGGTCTCAACAATTTCAACATAATTGTTAGACTTGTTGTTGCCCAGAACGCCCTGTGCTACAGCAACAAAACTCTCCCAGGCTTTCTTTTCCTTCTCTGTGAGCTTCTTTGAAAATTCTGGGCACTCCATGATTTTCCTGACTTGTGGTCCAGTGAAGATGCCAGCCTTCACCTTTGCCTCTGATAGCTTGGGAAAGAAGTCCTGAAGATACTTGAAGGCTGCAGACTCTTTGTCAAGAGCTGTAACAAACTGTTTCATTAGCCATAGTTTGATGCGTAATGGAGGGAACAGAACCTTTTGAGGATCCACCAATGGTTTATGTTTGATATTATGTCTTCCTACTGAGAACTCAGTCCTTTGAGGCCAGTGCTTCCTCTGGTAATGTACTGCTCTGTCTCTACTATCTCAGTGACAGAGATAACAGGGAAACTTGGTAAAACCTTCTTGGAGTACCATCGAAAATGCCACCATTTTGAAGTCTCCAATAACCTCCCAGCCATATTTATCATAGTTCAAAGTTTCCAGCAGATGTTTGACACTGTTGTAGTCCTCCTTAAGATGCACTGAATGAGCCAAGGGAAGAGATGGATACTTGTTCCCATTGTCCAGAAGTACAGCTTTTAGGCTTCTGGTGGAGCTGTCAATGCAGAGTCTCCACTCATCTGGATTGCATGCAATTCCAATTGCATCAAACAGGCCTGATACATCATTACAGTAGCACAATCTGTCTTCATTAGTGAAGAAGCTTGAGAAATGTTGGTGACGATTTCTTTGTCTTGTCACTTGCAGACTTTTATCCACCAAGTCCCACTCCTTGAGCCTTGAAATCAAAAGCTCAGCATTTAACTTTGTCAAACCAAGATTTCTGATAAGGTCATTGAGGTCTGTTTTGTTTGGGTAGTAAGGATTCCTTCCAACAGCTGCATCTGTGAGATCATAGTCTTGTTCATGGTGTTCTTCATTTTCTGATTTGCTGCTTTCTTCTTTTGACGGTTGACTTCTTTCTGGAGGTGTAGGTACAGGAAGATCAGCACTGTGTGGTACTGGTACAATAGAGAGGGAAGGTCTGGATAAGAAATAGCAGGTGCATTTTTCCCAGTTCAGTGTTTGGCAGGATCCACCAGGCAGAAGTAGCAGTTGGTTGAGTGGTCAGTGAGTTGAAGCCATATTTTAGGAACACCAAACTTCATGGCTATTTTTTTCTCCTCTATACCATCCTGTAAAAGAACAAAATAATTAGTTTCTGTTACATACATTTCATTTAAAAAATGTTCTTATTCAAGATTTTACCCTTCATATAACTAATGACTTTCTTACCTTCCAATGTTTTCTTACAATGCTCACAAGCAACATGAGGTGCCCAGGTCTTGTCTCGGTCCCCAACTGGCATGCGAAAATATGCTTTGTAAGCTTCACACATTTATTTAGATGCTGTTACAGAGAACTTCTTTGGCCACATATGTAGCAGAATGCATCTGGAGAATTACTGCAGTCTCTTGATGCCATTTCACTTCTTATGATGTGTCTTCTCAGGCAGTTATAGCTGAACTGAATTCTGGTTAGTAGTCCCTGTTTTTGTATTTGCCAAGCAAAACCCTAGAACATAATAGTTTTACATCAATCTTTCTTAAAGTGTTCCACAAGTGTCCTGACCACAAAAGCAAAGTTCTGGGATCAAAATTGTTTTTTAAATTTTGTTTAGTTATAAAAAATTGGGAAATGATGCTTATTTCCCAGGAACATCACAAAAGTGAAATTTTGTTACATAGTATAATTTTAATCACAATAAGTAACATAAATTACTGGTATACGTAAATTACAGGTATAAGTAAAAAAGCAATTTCCTTACCTCCCCGAAATAAAGAATTTATGGGATAAATGCAAGGTAGGTACGTAGAAATACCTTACACCTACATGTAATAAAGGTATGAGATAGGAAAGTGAACCTGGGTTCACTACATAAGAATAACGTTTATATTTGCAAATTTAATGTCAAAAAATAGAGTCCGAGCTTAGGCCTGCAGGAGAAAAAGCCTGGTACCCTTCCCAATATATGTAACATTACAATACGCGGAAATAGGATATTTTCATACATGAAAATAATAAACCCATACAAGTAATATTTCAGACTAAAGATATTATAACAAATGGTAACAATGCTGCCATAGCTGTCCTCCGTACGGACACAATCACTGCAGAGGAAGCAAAAAAACCCACTTCCCTCCCACACATAATCAAATTAATCATTCCGACCTGCAAGCCATGTTATAATCCTCTCCCAGAGTGATAGCAGATAACAGTTCCTTCTCAACCCGATCTCGGTATATTGTTAATCTGATAACAGCTTCAGCATTGTCATTCCACATTGTCATTCCCCTGGAATGACAATGTGGATCCACACATCCCTTACGAGTCAGTTCAAGAACCTCCTAAAATTACATCTGAATGTACTCAAAAAATAATCCTCATGTATATAACTACTCTAATATACAAGTAAAGCAGTTAAATCGTATGTAATTTTCCCAAAACAGATCCTAGAGAATGTGTAATTAACAAATATTTATACGTAACATAGACGCTTCTTTCTTGTGCGAAACTTCTGATTTTAGCAATAAATAAACCCACAATATTATAGAACGAAATAATAAAAAAAATATGTACTATATGCATACTCTATTATAATCATAGTTCGTGCCTTAAACTACATTAGCCGGGTCACTTAACTACATATATAAAGTACATTTGAAATTATATAACAGTTTGTTACCACTATTTTGCTGTAAACTGTGATGTTCCTTCTCCATGTGGTAGAACATTAATTAATATCAGATAAACATTGTTTTTTTTTTTTTATTTACACCACACTACAACATGTTTGACATATCATGCAATAGTCTAACCACTGTTGCATTTTAGAGAGCAGTATGCATCCTAATAAAGCGCCTGGTGACAGACTAATTAAAAATAAAACGCTTGGTGACATAGTAATTCAAAATAAAACGCCCGATGACATAATAATTCATAAAAAACGCCTGGTGACATAGTAATTCATAATAAAATGCCTGGTTACATAGTAATTAATAGTAAAATGCTTGGTGATGTAGTAATTAATAATAAAACGCCTGGTGATATAGAAATTCATAATAAAACGCCTTGTTGGTAAATTAGACTCTTATGCAACACTTGGGTATCTTTATTGAGGAAACGTTTCGCCACACAGTGGCTTCATCAGTCCATACAAAGGAGAATCGTGAAGAACAGGAGGAGTTTGAGGTGGTCAGTCCCTCAATCTTGAGTCGATGTTGTCAGTCCATGAATCTTGAATAGATAAGTACTCCTTTCTGCATGATAATAAGAAATACATGACAAAAGGGCTGGTTTTAACGAGTAGCTAGTGTAAGTTTTGACATTAAATGATTGTATTCTAATATCTCAGAATAACTGGAATATAATGGGTTACTCGTACCTGTTTTTAGTTGATGTTATACACATTACGGCGTTAGTTAGGCATGTCCTATCACAACACTCTCTAAACTTGTCTGATGCAGCGGAATAGCGAAAAGAGAGGCCAGATAAAGACTTACCTGGGGTGTTTGTAGCGTACCCCGTGATAACGCCGCACACGATGTCTTGAACGATGTAATGTTGGACGGGTTGAGTCACTCGGGAATGTTGCACTAGCGTTCTTTCACTCGCAACGCGTCGGGTACACTTCACCGTCATTCGTTCATGAGTTTTCGTGGAATTTCCACGGCAGGGAGAATGTTACTAACACTGTATTTTTACTTCAAATCTCCCAGTGTTTACGTTCGAGAAAAGGACACGGAGACGCTAATTAACACTATATACATTCGTGATTAGTTCTACCGTGGAACTTCCTGACTCGTATTTTGCACTAAAGTAATTACCTAGTGTCCTTGGCGACTATCAGTACGATCCAGAGCCTAAGAACGCACACTTCACTGCTCTCTTTATTCTTCAGCGGGAGGAACTTGCGGTGTTCTCCGTGACACGTTCGCGCCTTGGATACGTATCGCAATCTGACGTTAAACGCCGCAGGTCCTTCTTTCTCCACATGTATTGCTGACTCTGAATTATAGACATTCATTGCCAGCATTTGCAACAGGACACGACCTAGAATCACTGTTTCTTGGTGTTCAAGGCGAGGGCAGGAATCCGTAATACCCACAACTTGAATTTCAAGTATGAGGCACTTTTTTTTTTAATTTTAATGCTATGGGGAAATAACAGTTTCTGTAGGCTTCCACTAGTATGTACAAGTGGCCAGGTGTTCTTGTAACTCCTCGTCCAACATATGTTTCTGATAACTCTCGGTGTCAGAACGAGGAAGCAAGCTTATACAAAACCCCTTCTGAGAGTATTAGCCCTCTCTGAGAGGGCTACCCCCTTTGGGGAGGGTCATTATTCTCCCTTCAAGAGAGGGGATATCGCTCCCTTCTAACTGGTGACATAGTAATTCATAATAAAATGCCTGGTGATATAGTAAATAATAATAAAACGCCTGGTGACAGTAATTAATAATAAATGCCTGGTGACATAGTTAATAGTAAAACGCCCGGTGACATAGTAATTAATAATAAAACGCCTGGTGACAGTAATTCATAATAAAGCGCTTGGTGACATAGTAATTAATGATAAAACGCCCGATGACAGAGTAATTAATAATAAAACGTCTGGTGACATAGTAATACCTAATAAAACTCATAGTAATTAATAATAAAACGTCTGGTGGCAGTAATTTCTAATAAAACGCTTGGTGACATAGTAATATATAATAAAACGCCTGGTGACATATAATTCATAACAAAACGCCTGGTGACACAGTAATTGCACGGTTTCTGAGTTCACTGTCAAGGGTTACACATGGCAACTTCAGTAAAAATCTCCGCCTATGTATTAAAAAATAACCACCTCTGATCTTAGTTCACATTCTGCTCAGTAATGAAAGGCATAATATGAATGGCATATACGTATACCATTTATATACGAAAGGCATATACGAATGGCTAATTTCTTCCACCTGTGACAGTACATTTGGGAACAAATAATAATGACATAAGCAATGAAAACACAGGTTAACGGAAGGCATGAAGACTTCATGCCTTGTCGAACATCAAAACATGGCGTAGACTAATGTACATTGCTGCGCTGAAGTTAGGCACTATTTACCTTAAATTTGCTCTATGCGAGTAATGGTAATTGCATATAATGATTTGTCAACTGATAATCTCACTCTTCAGTTGAGAGGTAGCATTAACTAACAGGTTAACATACTGCGTTAATTAATATTTGTTAATTAGGTGCTCGTAACACGCAGGCATGTTTATAGTTATATTAGTCTGTGTTATGGAGGGTTTGGAAGCTGACATTTTTTATCAAATCTTACATTCAAGGGTCACTATCCCATATTTACCTTCCAATACCTACGGGCTGTGACATATCCTGCGTTCACTATCTCACAAATATCACTGATAATAAGGTATGCATACCTAATGCATATAATCTATTTTACTACTGCATCAGGAATAGAATGAAATAAAAATAATTTTTAATTTGAACCTAATTAAACAGATTTTTTTCTGTACTAATCAACTTACTGGGCGCTAAACATTGGTTAACATTTATGGTGCATACAGTACCAATAATGTGTGTTCTCGCTCGCTCCAGTGGAAAGAAAACAGGAAAATAAGAGCAGAACTGACCAGAATCATCTGATGATTTATTGTCATTTCTCTTTTAGTGATTCTGGAGTAATTTTGCTACAACAGCACATTTAGAATTATCAAGTAAGATGACTCGATAAAACTCGCCTCGATCCGAACGTGTATATCACTACCAAAGTGCTTCCGTCTCCACCTCTTTAATTTAGATAAGTCATTCCAGAATCTCCTGCTAAGCTGTGTTTATGGACACATGTAGTAAGATTCTACTCTTGTGTATTTTAACTACGTTGTCAAATATGCCACTGTGTAAGTCGGGGCACCGTTGCAGAGCAATCAAAGATATTATACGAGGGTCAACACACTGGCAGGATGATTAATGCCTTGGCAGGTAAATTAATATTTGATACGATGTTAATATCATAGAGAGATGGCTAACTTTTTGGAAAATGGCTAAAGCTTTGGAAGAATGGTTAATATTTTAGAAGAATAGCAAATGTCTCGAAAAGATGGTTAATGGCTTAACAGACTCAAAATCAACTCCAACGGTACTGTCAGCACAATAAAATTCTTTACACTGGCCTTATAAACCCCACGGCAACATTACTGGCATTAACCAAAACAATGATTATTAACTCAACCTTCACGTTTGTCTTGAGTCTTCCACGTCCATAGTGTTTTGTGATACGAGTCAGCTGTGGGCCCAGCTGCGAGCATACGATAATAATACTTAGAATCAAAGGTCAGAGCCCATCACCTGATTAATTACATCAAAGGAAACCTCCGAGGCTGCGTTTGATTAGTTCTCTCAATCAAAGAAGCGTCTTTGAATCCTCTGAATAGCTATTGTTATTCTGAGTATCATGTAATGTTTATTATGTACACGATTTCGGTTGTGACAGACGTCACTTTCATGAGCCACGTCGCATGAGCCATGTCGTATGAGCCGTGTCGGACAAGAAGACGTTCAGATGAGATGCATCAGCGATATACAACCAGCTTCGCTATTGACTGCATCAAGATCAACACACCGTTCAGTCCCTCCTGCACCAGCACCAGCACCAGTATCAGCACCCACCCCAGCACTAGTACAAGCACCCACACTAGAATCCACTCTTGCATCAGCACCAACACCCACAGCACCAGCACCCATCCCTACGTCAGCACCACCACCCATCCCTACAACAGCACCACCACCCATCCCTATAACAGCACCACCACCCATCCCTACAACAGCACCACCACCCATCTCTACATCAGCACCATCGCCCGACCCTAAATCAGCGCCCCTGGTAAGATTTGCAGTATAATAATAACCCTGGATGTGCAGACGCTCCCTGTTGCTCATCAAGGAAGATTTATGTATGAATGAGGGATTGTATTCAGGCCGGGACAACCATCCCACTTCCTCGCCTCTCTCAAACACTTCGTTGCCAACCGGCATGACCTTGTAGCTTTACCTGTCGCGTTAATAGCTATCCTCTCGGTTCCTAATCCTGTACTAAGTTTCAAGTCATTTACACTCCGTGATACTGATTAATAACAGAATTTAATTGAAGTGTTATGATTATTAATCCTTGAGAGTAGTAGTATTAATATTTTGTGTAACAGACTTTGTAATAAATCTTTTTGGGAGGAACAGTATCAAGTCCGTTTTCAAAATTAAAACGCTTTCTCATTCCTAGAGGTATTTCACATATATATGTTTCTGGATTTGTTTCTTGAACTAAACTTTATGGTAACCGTGTGTGTAAATAATGGAAGGGTTCCTACAATCATAAATATTGAACAACGTGAAATACTATTGAGGGAAATGTACTCTCACTTTCCTCGATGCTGAAACACAAGGCAGATGTAAATCCAATAATGCAGGATTACTGGTTCACACAGACACACATGTGGAATACATACATACATATACAGATTCAGACACACGGACATATATAAACACCTGCACACACACACACACACACACACACAAATACTGCGGGGAATCGACAAGGTAGATAGTGACAGGATGTTCCAGAGAGGGAACACAGAAACAAGAGGGCACAATTGGAAGCTGAAGACTCAGATGAGTCAAAGGAATGTTAGGAAGCATTTCTTCAGCCACAGAGTAGTCAGGAAGTGGAATAGTCTAGCAAGTGATGTAGTGGAGGCAGGAACCATACATAGCTTTAAGACAAGGTATGATAAAGCTCATGGAGCAGGGAGAGAAGAGACCCAGTAGCGGACAGCGAAGAGGCGGGGCCAGGAGCTGAGTCTCGACCCCTGCAATTAGGTGAGTACACAAGATGAGGTATGATAAAGCTCATGGAGCAAGGAGACAGTAGACTTAGTAGCGACCAGTGAAGAAGAGTGGCCAGGAGCTATGGATCGACCCCTGCAACCACAATTAGGTGAGTATATTTAGGTGAGTACACACGAAATCGCTTGCGGAATAAAGAAAAACAATATTTGATTTTTTCCATCATCATCTACAAGTCTTGTTTCTTCCATTTTAAACTGCCGGGTAGACAACAGTTTCTTCTCATCTGCCTCAGACCATTCTCGGTACTAAGGTCCAGGTAAGGCCTACGACATATATTTTCTGACATAGAGTGAAGTCTCTTTGGAGAGGGAGAGAGATTACAAACTTGGTCCTACTAAAGCTTACAACTTATGACGCTTTTTTCAAATACAGCTTTTACCAGGGATTATAGGTGGCTATCAGGTTATACTAAAAACTTGTGCAACATTTGGGAGTATTTACTGAGAAAACGTTTCGCCAGCCAGTGGCTTCTTGAGTCCAGTACAGAGAGAAACGGTGGAAGATAAAGAGTTTGGGGTAATCAGTCCCTCAACCTGGAGTCATTGTGTTCAGTCCATTGATGGACTGAGCCCATCGACTCCAGCCTGAGGGACTGATTACCTCAAACTCCTCCTTATCTTCCACTGATCTTTATATTGGACTGAAGAAGCCTCTGGCTGGCGAAACGTTTCCTCAATAAAGATCCCCAAATTTTGCATTAGTTTCTTCTCATTCTTCAACTTGTCAGTTTTCTTAACCAATTACATAACTGTCAGAGTTGACAGCTCTACCTTACTAATTACATCACTGTCAGAGTTGACAGCTCTACCTCACTAATTACATCACTGTCAGAGTTGACAGCTCTACCCCACTAATTACATCACTGTCAGAGTTGACAGCTCTACCTTACTAATTTCTGTCAACTATTATGTGGTATAAGAGACAAGTGTGCAATGTTAGGAAACATATTTGATAAGTTTCGCTCACCAGGATCCTCATCAATCCAAGGCAATAACCTCATGACGAGCAAAACTTGTCATAATGCAAGTTTCGAAATGTTGCACACGTGTCTATTATATACACATGTGGATATGATACACCACGTGGGATCCAGCTACGATCATACTGTCGCGGTATGACTCTGAAAACCTTCAAAGTATTCGTGGAGTCTCAGTGTGAGAGAATGAACGTTTAGTATCCAGAGATGAAGATCTGGTGAACCTCCTCTGTATCTTCAGCCACTCTGTAAATAGGTTTCAGTTAACCTTCAAAGTCTTCGTTTTAATTAAAGTCTCTCTCTCTCTCAGTCCCTCTCTTCTCCCCTTTTTCTCTCTCTCTTCTCTCTCTCTCTCTCTCTCTCTCTCTCTCTCTCTCTCTCTCTGTCTCTCTCTCTCGTTATTTGTTTTATTTTTTACCTGTTTTCCCTCATTGTCTTATTTCATTACTCCTTTATGTGCTCGTTAATACATTCTTTCAGCTATTTTAAATTGAAACACATGTAGGTATATTGGTTTTTTCACTCTCCCCTTACTCTGCTTTTCTTTCTCTCTCTCTCTCTCTCTCTCTCTTTCTCTCTCTCTCTCTCTCTCTCTCTCTCTCTCTCTCTCTCTCTCTCTCTCTCTCTCTCTCTCTCTCTCTCTCTCTCTCTCTCTCTCTCTCTCTCTCTCTCATTCTGTCTCTCTCTGAGCCAGACATCTCATGAATAACTAATGTGGCAAAGTTACCCGTACGTTTGGAATGCATATCAACAGAATACGCTTTATGTAAGGTTTTACATTTTGTTTTTAGTATTATGCATCATTTTTTCTTCGCATACACACATACACACACACACACACACACACACACACACACACACACACACACACACACACACACACACACACACACACATTCATTCTTATTTATGGGTGCCTATGTGACTATTTATTCAGTGAGTCGCTCATATAGGAAGCTGAGTTTCATTCTAACTCATGCTTGCACGTCAGAACAGGTAACATAAATCTGTGTTAGAGAAAGAGATTGGTGCCATCCCTGCAGTGCCTACAGTGCCACTAATATCATTTTTACTTTTCACTCCCCATCAAAGCATCATGTTGTCCACCGAGAAACTGCGTATCCTGACCAGGATAACTTTCAGGTGGAGGCAGACGAGTAACTGGTACGTGCTTGACACCTACATGAAAACTTGAGGGAATAATCCTCAGTCGTAGTTTACAGAGTCTAAGAACATGTGGGTAGTTCTTAGACGGGTTTCTTCGCAGTTGTCTTCCCCTGGTATTGGTTACCTTAACATGACGTCAGTGATATGCATAATTCATTGATGTAGCATGCTAACCGAATGAAGAAATTTACAGTGGAGAAACAGCATATGACAGAAAACAGAATAGTGAGCGGAAGTGCCAGAAATGAGTATTCATGGGTGAGAAATAAAGCTGAGCGACAAATGAGAATGACACAGCACGGAAAGACAAGTCTTAACCAAACCTGCTTCACAGTCACATTAGAAGAAAGACAAGAATAACATACCATGTAATAGACTGAAGAAGGAAGGAGAGCTCACTAGATAGATAAGGAAGTCTGGGAGGAGTTGAACAAACAATTTAAGAGGTGTTCTCAGTGGAAACAGCACTTCTCTGTGAGTACCTTCACTCTCTACTTGTACTGACTGTAAACAGCACCTCCGTATTGACTACGTAGATAAATTTAAAATAATTAAGGTTAGAATAAAGAGTCGTAAACTAATCTAACTAATGATTAATTACAGTATCGTTGGAATATAAACGGTTTATGTGACTTCATGATAATCTTCTTCGGAGTTATTTAATATAGTTGGTGTGGGATTTTTCTCACCTATTTTTATATTTATAATTTTGCACGTAGACAAAGAGTTACTCATTATTTTTGGCTTTAGGATTTGTAGTCAAATCATTATCTAGCCCAAATGACTGCCATGAACAGAAAATTCTAGGCTATCTTATATTTTATCCTTGTCAGACAAATTTTACTTAAAGTTTTGCAAAAGGTAAGTGCACCTTTAATCTTGTCCTTAATGCTTTAAACATAGCCACGTCTCCTGAGGAAGACTTCCACTTACACTCTATATTACGTCCTCGAGAAGTTGGCTTTGATTAGAGCTCATATTCCGCTAAGGTTTATTGTTGCAGTAGTTTCCCCGAAACTTGTCTGTTTCTGAAACTCATCTTTCCCGTCACTGCCATCGATTGCATTGTACAGTACCTGCAATCTTGTTGCCGGATTGCTCACGAGACGTATACAAGCTCTCTGTTTTATCAAAAAGTTCGACATCATTTATTACAAAATCATTTGTGAATTTATCTTCACACTCAACTATGCTTTCTATCGTTTCATTCGAGATTACAATTATAGCTGTTCTGTTAATATTTTTTTTGTGTAAAGAAATAACTGACTGCTATAGGCTACCAGAGGTGTATGGTACTGCATGCCTTTTAGCACCTACACTCAATTGGGGACACTGATCATTGTTTCATCTTATCATAAGCAGGGGAATTGACTGCAATTTCTCAAGCTTTTTAAATAGTTGGTTCACACTCTGACTGCGTGACATCTTGTGAGTTTTGTTAACTGCAGTTATTTCATTTTCGACACACTGCAAGTCTGAACTCCATAATCCAGTCGTTTCTTTAATTCATTTTACACATCTTAAAGTGTTCCATCAAAATAAGTTGCATCATGTCCCCTTTGATGTGTACTCCTGACTGGCAACACATGTCAGACTTACTCTCATTCTCTCTGGTATCTCCGAGAATGTCTGGGTTGGTCCTCTTCAGTGTCTGAATCTCTTCTCGAGTGTCTCGGGAACGAGTTCAGAACTGTATCACACGGTATCCTTCACAACTTGATAATAAGTTATTTCACCTGAGCAGAGATTAACATAGGCTTTCCTTGCCTACCCTTCATACTTGGACTGGATTAGCATAATCCAGTCTCATCCCAGTCCCTTCACAAAATTATCTTCACAGACAGAATAAAGAAAGTCTTGGCTTTACTCTTCACATAATCTGGTGCGTGCTGAGCCAAGACTACACCTGACACACATCTTTATTTAAATCATATTTATATGTCATTTTCTCTCTCTTTCAGTATCGTCCACATCATTCTTTCATTTCTCTCTCCTTTTTTCCCATTTCATTCTTAATGTCTCTCTTGCTCTTTCATTTGATTTAAATCTTTGCCTGGTGGCTAAAGCTCTCGCGTCACACACGGAGGACCCGGGTTTGATTCCCGGCGGGGTGGAAACATTTCGACGCGTTTCCATACACTTGTTGTCCTGTTCACCTAGCAGCAAATAGGTACCTGGGTGTTAGTCGACTGGTGTGGGGTCACATCCTGGGGAACAAGATTGAGGACCCCAATGGAAATAAGACAGACAGTCCTCGATGACGCACTGACTTTCTTGGATTATCCTGAGTGGCTAACCCTCCAGGGTTAAAAATCTGAACGAAATCTTATCTTATCTTAACCACTTTTTCCTCTTTCGTCATTTCCAGCTTCGTTTTCTTTTACATTATTCCTTCACTTATCCTAGCACTCTCATCCATAACTTATATTAGTCTAATGTTAAAGTCAGTCTTTGCCACTTGCTATCTAGAAAACTTTCTAGCTAAAGCAAATTTTCACTAAATACCTTTGCATCGTTTTAATCCCAGCGTTAATTAGATGTATTTAGGACTCTAGGACCCGAGAAAGTAACCCCCCGTGTTGCACGACCTCAGTCACCTTTACCTCAATGCTCTCGAGTGGAACAGATTTTTTTAACACAGTTAAATATCAGCGTTGAAGATTTGAAGGGAACCAGAAGAGGCATTCATAGGTCATATTGAAATTAATTAATATTTTATTCAATAGAAATTGCAAATTAGGACATACACGGTCCAAATCTAATTCAAACTTTCCATCAAGAAGGTCGGTTTCAGGAATGATAGTAGTTTGAAACGGGGTTAAAAGTAGATGAACTATTCGAATTTTGACGATTTTCCTGAAGAATCATAAGGACTTTTCCTCAGTCTGTTCTCTGGAGCTAAACTGAAGAGGCATTCTCTTCACATCTCAGAGAGATCCGTATTATAAAGCACACCAGCACCAGCGTTCAAGGGTTGAACTTAATCAGATGCGACACTAGGAAATAATAGAATGACAAAAGTATTTATTTTTTCCCCAATTTCTTTGAAAAAAAAGCTAATTGGAATCAACACAGGACAAAATCAATGCAAACTTTTCTCTAAGATTTCCGAACTTTAATCAAATAATTAAGTACAGATTAACTTTTAAGGTTTCTGTACATAATTTTTTTTTAACAAAGGTTTTGAGGGCACACAGATGTTGTAGATACGTAAAAGTACATTAGGTAGATTTAACCTTTGACTATCCAATAAAAGTCAAACACTGTGACTTATTTCTGATCAAAAGAAACACTCTTCAGTTATTTCACAGAAACCAGTTTGACTAATAAAACTGGCGCATGATAACTTACAAAACGTAAACATCAAGAGATTCTTACCTTTGAGGAAAACACATCAGAACTATAAGTTTAAAGCCGACCAGGAGATGCATTTTCCAGTTATTGCACTGAATCTCAACTAAATTTGTACGTTTCGCCCATTCCACACGACATATCTGCGACCGTTCACAATTTCTTTATTTGAATCAGAGGAAAGAGCTAAACCCGTAGGGGTCAGATAGCTCCTCCTCCTTTTTTTTTTTTAAATGCGGAGGCATTAAGATTCGATCCGAGCAAGGATAAAAATACGTCCACTTCCTTGGATCAAGAGCCTCTAACCAGCATCAAAAGCAAAATAATGCAAGATTGCATCTTTAAACACCATTAGCAACACCAAACTTGTGTTGGGCAAAAGAACACGAGTGCAACTAATGCGACATTTTATTGTGACAACGTTTCGCTCTCCAGGAGCTTCGTCAAGCCCTTACGGGTTGGTGAAGAGCACCGCAGTCTTGAAGGAACGCAGTTCAAGACTACGGTGCTCTTCGCCAACTCGTAACAGCTTGACAAAGCTCCTGGAGAGCGAAACGTTGCCACAATAATTAGTCACATTAGTTGCACTCGTGTCCTGTTACCCAACATATTCTCAGTAGGATCCATCAGCGCTGAAATTTTGAAGGCGATCAGAGGAACCTATCTAAAGTTATCACAAGGAATCAAAATCTTGGGAATGGCCAACGTGACACCGTCCATAGGGCACCCACGCTTGCATGAATCTTGCCCCAAAAATTTTTAAAGCCGATCGAATAAGGCGTTCGCGAGTTATAAATGAACAACTTCAAGACAGAAAAGAAAAGTTCAGCTGAGAATGTTCTAAGAATTGAAAAGTCTATCTTAATTAAGTTTAATAATAATAATAATAATAATAATAATAATAATAATAATAATAATAATAATAATAATAATAATAATAATAATAATAATAATAATAATAATTATATTATTATTATTATTATTATTATTACTTTTATCAAATAAATCGCTAAACCCGAGAGGTTCATACAGTGTTGCTAATTTAATTTAAAAACTCCCTTCCTATCTCTCTGTCTAACTGCCTGTTTGTTTGGCTGTCTACCTGTTTGTATATCTGTTGATCAGGTTGTATGTCTCTCTGCCTGCCTTTCTGTCTGTCGGCGACGCATTAAGTCTGATTAAGTAGCTCGGCTATAACCGTGTTAGTTTCTGTTTATTGCTCAATCAATGCTCACATTAGAAGAGTATTCTCTCAGCATAAAACTGAGTCTGGAAATCACTGGGATTATTCTCTTCTTAAGTATTACCATGGGATTAGCGAGAGAGAGAGAGAGAGAGAGAGAGAGAGAGAGAGAGAGAGAGAGAGAGAGAGAGAGAGAGAGAGAGAGAGAGAGAGAGAGAAAGAGAGAGAGAGAGAGATTTAAAATGAGCTGATGTAGGTAATAGCTCTTAGCCAGTAAATAAGGGTAGGAACCCTTAACCTAATTATGGCAAGCTACGAGCATGTTATAATTTATTCGGCGTATATCACACACATATATGGGCATACCCTCCTCACCAGCGAACCAGATGCTAAGGGTATAATGAGTAGGGGCCCCAACGTTATGCTAGCACCTTGGTTCAACCAGCCAATGACAAGGAACCCCGCCAAAGTTGTGAAGCGATGTGGTACACTCGTGAATCAACAGTGGTAGATCTACCTCCAAATCTCGTCGCATGCGGTTCTCACCATGTCTCTTGCTTGCAATTTGCCTTTCTATGCTTATTATCTGTATATATTGTATATACTATTGCTTGCTGTTTGGTGAAGGAAATATAAGTATTTACTCTCCGCTTCCTTTTGCTCGTTCCTTGTTTCTACCTTGGTTATCATGTTACAACCAGGTGTACAAGCCACTAGACTATACCTCAGTTCGTAATACCAAACTTGTAAAACCCTTGGTAAGAAAAAAGAGAAAGACAGTCAGACAGACAAAGATGGTGAAACCTACTTTAAAACTGTTTTTATGTTGTCACTTTTTAAAACCTTTAAACATTTAACGTGGGAAAATAGTGACCACCTGCGACCACATGAAGTCACGTGGACGCGCCTCTGCTGGTGTGAAAATCTTTATTTTCAAGACAAATGGGTAACAGGAAATCGTCTGCATCTTTCAGTTTTGACTCTTCAGAACAATAGGAATAAGTGCGAACGTCCATAAATGATATGAGAAGAGCCAGTGGCAAACCCGCATGGACTTAGGTGCATCCTGATTTACGAGAGATTTTAAGCTGGTTACTAATTAGTCACCTTTGAAACTTAGCGAGTCAGAAAAGGGATGGACCTTCTGCGGCACTTACAAGCGCATGTTATCGAGCTGAATAGACATTATAACTGATAACTGGCAAATATATAATAACTGGCAAATATATAATCGCCGGTGACTCTAAAAATACAACCAAGGCAATCCTGTATCACTCATTAACTTGCAAGGAACTTGTATAATTTAACAATGGGCGCCTACACATTGCACAATACTACACAGTGAAATTGGTGGGAATAATTTGACTTCCAAAGTGAGTCGCAAAACGACCGATAAAGAGCACTTTATACACTTACACTCGGACCACAATGCCTTGACTAACCTCGGGGTGTGTAACCCTGAATACGTCGAGGATGAGTGTAGATATACACACCAAGTATACACCAAGCCGCACTCCCCTCCCGGTATTATTAACAGACAGTTCCCACGGTAGGTTCAGCATTCTCCACGAGAGTGAGGCTGCAACAAATGTAGCTAGCGCTCTGTTGAACTGCAAGAGTTGCAGTGACTACCAGTACTACCTTTAAGAATTAGATAGTAAGATAAAAAGCCGTAGGACACATTGAAGCACATACTGAGGCTTTTGTTAACCTGGACACTTATTAGTGAGCACATATATGTTTGCAGAACGTACAACATAACCAATTCATTCATTATTTACAGAAATCGTCATAAACATATATTGTTGTAGAGTGATGACAGGATGATCATTAAGTAGGATTTGCAGAAGTGATGGTGCTCGGAACCTGCAGTTATTATAACGTCAAATGCATTGCAACAAAGCACGGATAGTTTTAAAATCTCCACTATATTAGCAAAATTAATCTCTGACCATCAGGACTATGGCACCAGGCGATATCAATTGATGCTGGAATACCCCAGCCCATACTACATCTGACTATTTTACAATACAATACTCTGCATTCCATGTCTCTGTATCGGATTGCTAGAGCTCCTAGTGGGCGAAACGTATTCTCATAAAAGAATCTTATCGTTGCACATATGTCAAATTTACATTAAATGAAATAGTTAAAGAACTAGAAAAAGCAATGCAAGTATTAACACTTGCTGCTCAACTCTCAGTCACTCAGTCTGCACGTTAAGCAACTCTGAAAACTTGTCACTAACCAGTCTATTAAAAACAGAAAATGTCACACTTGTCAACACATTATGGGATCGTATAAAAATACTGGAAAATATAAAAAACAAGCAAGACATAAAACTAGAACCATTGACATAGCAAAAGCAAATTAACACTAGGACACTTTAAATTAGCGGCTAGAAACTACAGATACAAAATAAACATTAAAATCTCCAAATATTGTCAGGTCCATGACACACCAACACACTATTTCACTGTACGAGAAACAGTCTCAAACAGGATTATGCCATACTAAGTCACTGTCAACAATGAAAATATTGAGGGGTTTAGCTCTCTCACTAAATTTAAAGCAAATACTACGAGATAAATCAAATTTCTACAAACTACCGGAAAACTGGGCAATACATGAACAAACAACTGAATAAAACAGTCTTTCCAAACACTTCAGCACAAGCACGAGAAAGCTCTAGCAAGGCAGCTCTAGAAAGGGACTGACACCTTGTAACAAACATTACTAAACATCACCTAGTGAAGCCACGAGTGCGTAGTGGAACAACACACTACAACTCAGGCAAGCGACTAACATCCTGACAACAAACATTACGAGCTGAACATCACCCAGCGAAGCACCACTGTCGAGCGCCACAACACGTTACATCACACGCAGACATCTGCAGAGAAATACTCAGCAAAACTGCACTTACTGGGAAGAAAAAGAGCTACTCGGTGCCTTACTAGAATTGAAATTTCCCATTAAAACAACTTCATAAATCCTTTTTAATTCCCATGCGTCACTCACCTTTTATTCTTAATATCTTCGTTCTAATTTATCATCCCTCACTGGCAAAAAAAATTCATTCATGTCGTTATACAACGATGAGAAGAAACGTTTATACCATTGCTAGAGTGAATGGTGTCCCACTGAGAAAGAAGATAGAGAAGACGGTGTGAAATGAAGGGGTTCCCACTGTTAGAGTGGTGGCTATGGTGGTTCAAAAAGCGTCCAAGATAGAATAGGATAGTAGGCGTGTGTTGGCCCAGACAACCAGTATGAGATCTTTCAGTACCTCACTCACTACTCTCCTCTCATTAACTCACTCAGCACTATCATCACAGTCCCTCACTCACCACTCTCACAACATTCCCTCACTATTCTCCTTACAGCCTCTCACTCACCATTCTCGTCACAGCCACTCACCACTCTCATCACAGTCTCTCACTCACCACTCTCATCACAGCACCTCACTCACCACTCTCGTCACAGCCTCTCACTCACCACTTTCATCACAGCCTCTCACTCACCACTCTCATCACAGCCTCTCACTCACCACTCTCATCACAGGCCTCTCACTCACCACCCTCGTCACAGCCCCTCACTCACCACTCGCCCATTCACCACATATGTCCTGTGGGGTCGAGTGTTTTTGTGACCCATGAGCACTTACAATAACTCCTCTATAAACGAGATAATTTGAGAGTTCAACAACATGCATAACAAGCTCTGCAATTCTGGTACCAGGTATAAAAATAACTACAATGACCTTTTAATTAGTAAAACACGAGTCCTCTGAGTCTTGATTAAACACGGTCGCTGAGGTATCTTGATGGTACGAACATACGAGTCAGTTTCAGGTTGACTGTATCAAGAGTGTGGGGGGTGTTCCCTATTTACTGGTAAGTAAATTAAAATATATTGGGGGATTTCATGTCTGTAACCCTGAGCGTAAGTAAACATGAGCAGGAAAAGGGAAATTCTTGAGATAAACAGTGTGTAACAGGAAATGTGAAGAATAATTTGTAGGCCAAAGCTGCTAACGAAACAATAATGAATGCCATTATGGTTCCTGGACGTTGATCTGTAGGGAAAATACATTTTAAATGATGAAGCTAGCGAAATTTAAGACCCAAAAACTAAGTGAGAAATGAAACAGTGGACACTTGTCTTCAACTCACTACCACCAACTTCGAAACCAATATGCAGACTCCGGTAAAAGAAGAAAAACTTTCTCTCAGATTTTGTATTATTAGTCAATAAAAAAAGTCTGCAGTGGTTCAATGGAAGTTAAATATCTCCTACTCGTTTGCAACTTTTCTTCCTTGTGTCCATTCTACTTAATTACCAGTTTTTTATACTCTCTTCATGAAGCTTATAGGAATATATATGTATATTTACCCAGCCCCCATCCTTTACTACTAGATAATATTATACGTAAATAGTTAATAACATAAAAAAAGATTTTACAACATAATAGCATCCCTTGATATTATAATGGAGGGTTACGAGTCTGAATTAGGCAGCAGTATTATTAAATAAATAATCAACTATGTGAGGATAAGAGTGGGTATAAGTGTTCAGATTCAAGACTTTTGTGGTTTAGAATAAGGGTGGGATGTGAGGTGTGAGTTATAGCAAATTTTATGAAACTTGGGAAGAGAGATGTATAGAGAAGAAAGATTTTGGGATGTGTTAAACGAATGTTTAGGAAATATTGAACCATATAAGAAAATTATTGATCTGGGAGAAATTGTTGTAAAGAGCGTAGCAGAGTAGTAGAAGGAGTTGTAAAGTGCCCATGGTGGCTTATTTAGCAGTCACACACAATAAACAAGTGCCCAAAACAATGGAATATTAATAAATGTTTGGTATGACCTCGCAGGATACGTTTACTCACCGAGAAACAACGCGAGACATCTACTTGAACTATTTATAAAAAGGTTTGATAAGTAATATGTGTTTTTAGAAAAGCAGGATAAATAAGTACAAGAGATATGATACAGGCTATAATGATAACAGTTTGTTAGAGCATGTGTTGGTATACAAAAGGCTGATGTATAGATTTCTGGATGCGCATATGATTCGAGGGTCGAGAGGCCACAAATGTATCAGATCGCGATTTAGTGATCGTTGCAGTGAGAGTAAAAGGTAGATGAAGTAAAAGGGGTTAAAAAAGTGAATTTCAAGTTAAATTTTGGGAGAATTTTGAGTAGAGATAATGACGAGGGGCTTCAAGAGGTATGAGATAGACTGGAGAAAGCAGTACTAAAAGATGAAGCAGAAGTATGGGGGTATTAGAGAGCGGGCTCTAAAAGAGAAACGGTGTGATTGGTGAAATGAGGTAAAGGGAGTGAAATGGGAGAAAAGATAGCATATAAGAGGTATTTACAATAGTATATGGAGGGTTGAGGATATGGAGAATAATGGAGGTTATTATCAACGAATTTTGCTGAATTTTGCTGAGAATAAAAAAAGAGTTCTGGAGTGAGATTAATAAGCAGGAAAAACCACGGGGGAAAAAAATTGGATGTCGTCGTTTAAAACAAAAGAAGTGAGATTTGTTTTGAGACATGAATAATCCAGAGAGGATGTTGTGCGACGGTGAATGTATGAGTGTGTGTGTGTGTGTGTGTGTGTGTGTGTGTGTGTGTGTGTGTGTGTGGTGTGTGTGTGTGTGTGTGTGTGTGTGTGTGTGTGTGTGTAAGTGTGTATTACTTCAAACCAGTATGTTCGTGAAAGTCACTTTAATGTGTTTGTGTAAGGCACTTTAATCCAATATGTGTGTGAGTGGGGGGGGGGGTACTTTAGGCAGTGTGTGTTTGTGTTTTAGACATTAAACCAGTGAGAGTGTGAGATATATTTAACCAGAGTGTGAGGTACTGAACTTAAACGCCTCGTGCATTTTATATGAAAGTGGGATGTGCGGTGAACTAGTGTGCACCATGTACCCTGAAGCAGAGTCGGGGATCCGTGTTTGTGACTCTGAATTTCTCAAGGAAATGTGCAATCTTACCTAGAAAAAAAGACAGGCTAGAGAGAAAGTAATTTTAGCTTTATTGACCAATAAGGGAGAAAGTTCACACTCACGCAGGGTCCAGGAAAAGAGAACACCAGAGACTACTGAAGACCGAACTGGAGACGAGGTGAAACTACTGTGTGAGCTAAACACCTCGACGGCACTGGCACTAGATATCTCTCAGTGGGTTCTGAGAGAGGGCGCGCAACCACTGTGTGAATCAATAGCCACAATCTTCAAGTCAACTGACACTGGGACAATTACCAGAGGTGTTGGAGACTAGATGCAGTTCTGATATTTATGAAAATGGACAGACAAGTAGCATTAAGCTACAGGCCAATGTCACTAAAATACACAGCATGTAAGGTTAAGGGGAAAATAATCAGAAGAATGGTGTTCTAATATTTGGAAAGGAATAGGTTCATAAATAGCATCCAACACTGTTAAGTGATGGTTAATCTTGTTTCACAAACTTGCTAGATTTCTATGACAAGGTAACAGAAGTGAGGCAAAGAGAGAGAGAGAGAGAGAGAGAGAGAGAGAGAGAGAGAGAGAGAGAGAGAGAGAAGATGGGTGGACAGCATACTTTTGGAATGAAAGAAAACTTTTGATGCATTACTGCACAAGAGACAAGGGCAAAACCTAGAGAAGCAGCTAAAAATAACAGCGAAGCAACTGTAGTGGATGAAGGAATACTTAGCAAGAGGGAAATAGCGATTGATTATCCGAGCGAAGTTCCACGAGGATGTGTACTGGGCCCGATACTATTTCTTGTGTATGTGAATAACATGCCAGAAGAAAAAGGCCAGAGGTAACTCGGTTCACACACAATGTGTGACTATCAAGAAGAATTGCAAACAGGGATAAATAACAGGAAATATTACAAATGAATACGTACAAGTTGCAGATTGGTCTGTCAAGGGGCTATTAGAATTTACTCCCAGCAAATGAAAAGTTATCAAAAATTGACAAAGGGAAAAGAAGACTGGAAACGGAGTAAAGTCTCAAAGAACAAAGAATGCAAGCCTCATTCAAGGACCTTAGGGTGAGCATAGTACCGAACATATCTCATGAGGAGCTCATCAACCGAATAGCCTCCTCAGCAAACAAACGTCAGGTAAATCTAAGAATAGTTTTCTAAAACCTCAAAAAGGAATCATTACCGACACTATATACGTAGTATGTCAGGCCCATCATGGCATATGCAGCACCAGAATGGAACCCGTACCTGGTCATGCATGTCAAGATGCTGTAAAAAGTGCAGTGTCTTGCAACGAGACCAGTCTCGGAGATAAGGATATGAGCTCTGAGAAAATAAAGTATAGTATCTAAGAATGATGACAGAGAGCAGGACCAGGTAAGACAAAGGCGTATAAATTACTGAGAGGAATTGACAATGGACAGCGACAGGCTGTTCTGAGCGGGGTAAATGGAACATGAGAACACAGCTGGAAGCTTGCAACACAGATGAATAACACGGATGGCAGAAAACATTACAGTTGGAAGTGAATAGACCGCGATCAGCGAAGTGATAGAAACAGTATTCATACATAGCTTGAAGAATAGGTATGATAGGACTTACGAAGCCAGGAGAGAGTAATTCAGGAAGCTGAGAAGCGAGGACTGAGCTGAAGACTGCCTCGTGAAACTACAGGTGAGCACACACAAAGGCAAGTCCACACACGGACACTGAAGGACACCATACAAGTCGTTATTTCAATAAGTTATATGGAGAACTTCTTCGTAGAGACCAAGAACACAGACTCAGAACGATGAGAGTTGCATTACTTTAAAATCTCAACATGAGGGAGCAAGTTTCTAAATACTCTCCCTTATTCACTTTGTTTTCGAATATTGTTTTATCCTCGTTAAGTCATAAACTTTTTACTTTTAACAATGTCTGGATTTTAACTGTTGTTACAAATATTACTCAAGTTGATGACAGACTAAAAGTAAGAAAAGATACAATTTTTATAAAAAAAAAATTGAAACTGTGAACGTAACGCAAAGTTTCTTTAGTTAAAGAATCTCTTTAAGAAATCGTTTGTAACTGAAAAACCTCATACATGTCAGAGAAAGACACATCATTATTATTAGTTCTTTATAATTATTACCGTTTACAAAATACATTCAAGAATAAGACACTTGTGCAACATCTGGTATCATTATTTGTAGACTTTTAGCCATCCAGTGGCTTTACCAGTACATAGACATAATATGAAAATTGTAGAAATATATACTCTGCAAATAGTGGAAGATATGTACTGATAAAGTCACTGGATGGTGAAACTTCTACAAGTAAAGATACCAGATGTTGCACAAGTGTCTTATTCTTCATCTTGTACAAGAGTGGTATACAATACCACAGATGTTGCACATGTTTCTTAATTTCACCTTGTTGGTATTGTATACCATTCTTGTACAACTTGTCAGACACTGCAACATCATGGAGTCTTGATTCTGAGGACCTGTACATAACCTTCTTCACGGCTACAACAACTACTACTACAACTAACCCATCTCTTTGGGTATGACCTACTTCCACTGGGGAATCCCGCCTACCAGTGACTATGCCCTCGTCTGCTACCCGTCCCTATCAGCTGTCGCCTATTGAAGGTCAAGCCTGCTTACCTTTTCTTCAGAATCTCCACAACTACGGTGCTGAACACACCAACTCCAAGGCCGAGGGACTGATTACCTCATATTTTGTATATAGTTCTACTCTCTTCATATTATATCCTATAATTTGTATTAATAAAGCCACTGGATGGCGAAACGTCTACTATATAGATACTCAGATGTTGCACATGTGTCTTAATTTCATCTTATTCTTCATCTTGTTGGTGATGAATACAATACATATGCAAAATATATTCATTTTCTCTCTGTTCTGCCACATATCTCGTTATTGTTACTTTTAGTTAATGTTATTACTATACCATCAGTCACACACGTCTTTATAATTATCAGAATTCTTAACATATATGTATATTCTTGTTTTGCTTCCTTTTGCATATATCTCCTTGCTGTAATACTTACCAATATTATTAACAAATCACCATTTAAACACACATGAATGGTGTTAGTAATAATAATGCTAACAACCCCCTAAACAATATAGCCAAAATAAATAAATATTAACTTTGCAGATGACTAATAATTAATGCTTAGGTAAACGCCGTTGAGAAAATGCTAATTTTAACATTAGTGTAAATGTAGTGTTAACACACTTGTTGCTGTAGACACAACGTTGTTGAATGTGTGCCTAGTTAACACTGTTTAATATTGAGTGAATAGCCTTCACATTTAGTTTATGGTGCTGTAACTAATGGAGCAGAGAAGGTCATTCCTCTCGGTGTAGTATAGTGAGTTAGACCCTTGGGTACAATTATTTCAAGACCAGCGTGAAGAATTTCTCTCTCTCTCTCTCTCTCTCTCTCTCTCTCTCTCTCTCTCTCTCTCTCTCTCTCTCTCTCTCTCTCTCTCTCTCTCTCTCTCTCCTTCGCTCTCTCCCTCTCCATCCTTTATATGCACGTATTAGACACATCAAGAGCAAATTAATAATTATTCCAAAGAGCTGTGCAACAGATGTGACTTTTAATGTCCAAATGCATTAAAAAAATTCATCTCGGTCTTTGTTTGTCCAAATGAGACGACGCGACGAGAAACATAGACGACATCGCTCGGATCTTGTGTCGTTTCCGAGGAGTTTACATATTCCCAAAGTAAAGGGAAGACAGACAAATTCATCAACTGATCTTAGGATCGGTTGACGAGGAAAGGTGAACTTTATAATTAGACTCTCAAGTCACTGAGAGTTGATATTTGGGTAATTAAAGGATGGTTACGGGAGAGAAGGTATTACAACCTCAGGTTCTCAAGGCCTGTTATCCTGAGTGTAAAAGGGAGCTTGGAGCAAAGAAACACCGTAGAAAAGCTTTGAATTGTATTTTCCTTCACAATTATTTATATAGCTGAATTGTATTTTCCTTCACCCAGTATTTATATTGCTTTATACAACTATGTACACTATATACAATAGAGTGGTATTAGTGCACGACACGGTAGTCAAGGCAAAACAGGAGCCAAGAGACAGAGACAACCGTGCAGCAACCAGCGCAGAGTGGGAATGACAATGGTAAACATGTGAGTGGAATCCACGTCACCTTTACCATTACCAGATCCACATTATGATTGGCTGAACCAAGGTGCTGATCTGATGATGGGGCCCCGATCACCAAATCCTTAACAATAAGGTTAGCTGGTTGGCGAGGCAGCCTATATGGGTGTGCTAACATGCTCCGAATAAGGTGTCGTACTCTTTGCATGCAAAAGACGGTGTCACCATATATTTGAACCTTCTGCACAGTATAAAAAATAAGAGGCAAACATTTAATTAAATAGAACTATAATTCAAGATGAATATTAATACGAGGTACCGGCCACTAAATGGGTCCTCTCATGATTAAGGTCTGTGTCAGGGCGCTGTTCCCTAATAAAGAAATAATCTTCAGCCAATGGGTGATAAGTTCCAGCTGTCAAAGACCATGATGGAAGGTCACCTGCTACCTTCCTCAAGTGCTTAACCAATGTAAGTTTTGTTTTACAAGAGCCGAAATTATCTCATATTTTGCCCAAAAAGAATAGTTTAAAAACAATTATTACAAAGAGGGCATAACTTCAAGAACTAGTAAAGTAAAATTAGCTCACAGAAGCTGCCCTAGACTAGTGGCTAACAACTGGCTCCCTAAGTGAATCATGCAGTCTTTGCCAGCAACACACACCTGTTAGGCCAGCAGCACACATCTGTCTGGCAGGTAACACAGACCAGCTTGCCTGGAAACACACACCTGCCTGGCGTACAACACACACCTGCCTGGGGGACAACACACACCTGCCTGGCCGACAACACACACCTGCCTGGCCGACAACACCCACCTGCCTGGCCGACAACACCCGCCTATCCAGCATCATAACTGGTTAGACATGCCAAGCAGCCGGATGATTGGTTTACTGTGTTTAAATCATATCGACTACTCTGTCATTAAGCTGCACGAAATCTTTGCACCTATAGATAAAAACACCTTAATCCCTAAAATAGGGATAAAAGTAAACCCTCAGTATACACACGCAGAAAGAAATACACCCCTCGGTGCACCTATCCTGTGCACCCAAGCAATTCCGTAAACACACCAACGAAAACAAGACACGTCATCTTAAGATCATCTTGGCGTCATTGTTGACACCAAGAACGAGGCCTCAGCAGCTTAAATGCTCCGACAGAACTTTATACTCGTGTCAAACACCTCCATCCTTATAATAATTATGATAATAATAATAATTATTATTATTATATTCTTGAAGAAGCATTTAAACCGCTGGCGTCATACAGTGTCTGGGAAAAAAGAGGTAATCAGGTTCCATCTAAGAGGAGGAGAGTCTAAATTTCGGGGATCAAGAGCCCTTCAGCGGCGTCAAGGAACGCCAGAAATGTTGAGCACTACACAGCAGTTCATGAAGTACTTTATGTTAGTAGAGTGGTGAAGGTTTTATTGCCTCATTACTCAGGATATATACACTGAGAGGTTTCTTTTTCTCAGCGTAGTATATATACTGAGGGTTTACATTAATCCCGATTTTCGAGAATGAAATATTCTTGTCTGTTGGCGTAAAGATTAAGTGCAGCCTAAATGACCCAAGTGCAGTAATGATTTGCAGCATATCGCTGCCCGGGTCATTTGCAGTGAGTGACCCGGCCTTGACTCCCCTTTAGGGGAGTGTCGTGACATTCTTAATGTCTTGCCTTGGGAAGAGGTGTTCCTCTTCACCTTCTGGGACACTTGCTGTTTCTAATCCTAGCAATAGTCCCCGCACTCACGGGGCTCGCAGGGAGAAGCTAGGTATGTCTTCACTGGAGTAGCAGTTAGCTACTTTCGACGCCTTCTTCGATGCCATGGTGTCAAAGTTCGGCGATCTTCCCTGGTGTGAGTATTCTCAAACTCACAACTGGTCTGCCACTTATCCCACCCCCACGGGGCTCGTAGGGAGTAGCAGAAATTGTGGACCAGCAGATGATGATGTGCTCTGGACCCGGTGGTCTGGTCTGTGCAAGTGTAGTCGATAGACTTCAAACCCCATTAATCTCCCTCTCATTCCACAGGTGCTGTGTGCAGGGGCGGATCTACTATGAAACTAATGAAGCTTAAACTTTAGGGCCCCTAATGTCGGAGGGGCCCCAGAAGCGACTTTAGTAAACATTGCTTAAAAAATTTCGGTCTACTGTATGATATTTTTTTAATAATAATGATATAGTGCAATTCTATGCAAAATAATAGTTAAAATTAAAAGGTTATTAAAGTATCATGAAGTCTAGCCATTGCTGGTTGCTAAGGTGACCCCATAACAGTTCAATCTTCAGAGCCTTAAAAATGTAGGTCCGCCACTGGTTGTTTGACGTCAGTGTGTTTAGCGCTTATCAGTTAATAAATGAGAAATGGAAGAGAGAGAGAGGAGAAGAAGTAAATGAGAAAGAAACGGGAGAGGAGTGGAAGTTGTATTTGTTTGAGTTGTGTTAACTAGTTTTACTCTCTCAGAGTTAAGAGAATTGTTTAACTGGATTTTCTCAGGTAAAGAGAGTTATCACGGCTTGCTACGTGTGAGGTTGTCAGTGGTAGTCACATGTGAGGTTGTCAGTGGTAGTCACGTGTGAGGTTGTCAGCGGTAGTCACATGTGAGGTTGTCAGCGGTAGTCACATGTGAGGTTGTCAGCGGTAGTCACATGTGAGGTTGTCAGTGGTAGTCACATGTGAGGTTGTCAGAGGTAGTCACATGTGAGGTTGTCAGTGGTAGTCACATGTGAGGTTGTCAGTGGTAGTCACATGTGAGGTCAGTGGCAGTCAGAAGTGATCACTGGTAAGACAGAGACAATGGCTGCTCTATCTTCATGGGTTGCAACCCATACTCATAACTCCCATATGTGGATTTCTCACATATGATTTGCAAGAAATTTCTTGGTTAGGTTAGGGTGTCTTTTGTCTGTAAAAAATACCAATTATAGCACACCTCAACGAATTTTTTTTTAAATATTCTTACTTATTTACTTACTATAAAACCTACAAAAAAGTTATTTCACGAGACAAGACAACTGACAGCCACTGAGCCTGGTGTACTTAACTTTGTGGCATTTTCACTCTCTAAGACGCATTTACAAGTCTCCCGTTTGACTTTCTCTACAACAGTGAAATGTCCTTGATTCCGAGGACGGGCCGCCATGAATGACCTAGGGCACCATCGTCCCCAGCCTCGCACATCCGCCGTTGCTGTCTGTCAAAACCCTGAATGTTCATTATTACGAATACAGATGTAGGTATGGCCTGCACACCTTGCCATAATATGATTACCACTTGGGAAGAAGCAGAAGACAGCAGAGAATAACTGAATTATATTTCCTTCACCAAGGCAAGTCTGCCAAAGTTGTTTCTAAGAGTGTACCACATCGCTTCACAGCTTTGGGGAGCTTCCTTTGTTATTGGCTGGTTGAACCGAAGTACTGATATAACTACGGGGCCCCTTTGATTGTTAAACTTTAGCACCTGGTTCGCCGGTCGAGAGGCATGCCTATATGGGTGTGTGACGTAAGCTGAATACAATGTAACATAGTCTTTGCATGCCACACAAATATAACGAAATGCTGTTTTGATATTATTCCACATAAAACTTGAAAAGAAAAATCATACGAGTTGTCACAGTGCTTTGGTAGTACTTAACAAGGTGCCATGAATGATGCCATACTCTAGTTAGCGTGACAGTTTATTACACATTTCTTACTTACCTGGTAGGCTGTAGTTAAAAGATTACAGAGGTCGCACAATAGGTCGGTACAAAAAAGAATACTATTTGAAAGATAATTAGATATATTGACATAATTATTGAAGAGGAACAATTATTTAAATCAGTATAAGAAACATTACGGATCTAGGGATTTGTTGACTCATTAAGATGCAGTAGTAATGAGTCGGTTGCGCAATTAGTAAATTCAGTCACTTGAACATTACAGTAAGGGACAGATATACGCTACAGAGACACACTGGTCCCAAGGACTGTTAGTTAATCAAGTTACAATCTAGTTGTTGTTAGCTTAGAGAATCATCGACCCTGAGGCCCGGTCTTAGCCCAAGCCTCTTGGCTGAGTGCGTAATTAATCAGACAGTGCAAACAGCACACAGTTTGATCACCTGAGCAGTGGTGCCCAAGTTATCAAGAACTAAGGAACACATCAAGTTCCGTCTTGAAACCAGCTAATAATTAGTTATTTCTGCCCCTAATTTATGAAGGGAGTGTGTCGAAACGTCTGTACAGGAGACTCATGGGTAAAATATCCATGATTCACTCTCAAAAACGACTACAGGTGAATCACAGTCAACCTTGAAGGCCATACTTGAAGCACACACTCAATAGTTTTACTTGATTAGGTTCGGTCATACTTGAAGGCCACAAAACACGAAAGTCACATTTGAAAGTCATACTTGACGGCCACACTTGAATACCACGCATGAAAGTCACACTTGAGGACCACACATGAAGGTCACACTTGATGGTCACACTTGAAAGAGAAACACTCGTAAATCTCTCAAGATGGTCACCGATAAATCTCTCGTAACAGTCCTACGTAAATGACAGGCAAAATTCTCGAATGGCATACCATATATACAATGTTCACTGTAATACTCTGCAAACAAACAGCTGACAGCAGCATAGAGAACGTGACAGCCAAGAGCAACATGAAGACCATTTGCGTTTTATATTTGTATTATTAATTATATTATTATTATTATTATTATTATTATTATTATTATTATTATTATTATTATTATTATTATTATTATTATTATTATTATTATATTATTATTATTATTATTATTATTATTATTATTATTATTATTATTATTATTATTATTATTATTATTATTATTAGGCATTCCTGAAGGAGTACGTTTAAGTAGTTGCCTGATTTGTTCCTTTATCATTTTCCTAACTTTCGTTTATAACTGCAGAATACCTCATGCGATCGGCTTCAACTGTATAATACGGGTTCAGTGTGTGAGTAAAAAGGGTTCATGTCACTATCACTCTGTACAGGTGTCTTATGATCATTGTTACGGAGCCCATTTTAAGTTTCCTGGAATGGGTCCGATAACTGTTAAAAGTAATTAAGTTTGGCTCTTTTGAACGGATTTACTATTTAATGGCTGATGTATCTTACAGGCAGCAAACAACTCTGTAAGGTTGTTTCGTAGTGGGGCAAATCGATAGAATCTGTACGATAACTAGAGAATGCCTCTTCTGATCGTCTGCAAACTTTTAGCGCTTGTATGCTTTGTTGAACACAAAGTTCGCATTTTTATTGGGCTGCATTCGTCTCATTTTGCACATTCAATAACTAAATAATGCCACTTCTGATCGGCTTCAAAATATTAAAGCTGATTCATTCCATAAGACAGAGGATAACCCATAATGTAAGTGAAGTTGTGTAGGCGAAAATTTGGAATCGATGGATTCAGAGCAATTACTAAAGAATGCCTTATCTGATAGGCTTCAAACTTTCAGTGTCGGTGAGCTTCATTAAAATAGATGTAATACCCAGAGAATATTTCTTCTGAACAGATTTAAACACTAAGTGCAGCTGTATCTTAATGGGAAGTATTTTTTATAATGAATTTGTGTGGTGTAGGAGCCAGTTTGCCAAATTTATTTAACAATTACATTAAGTAGAACTTTCTTAAATAAAACTTTCTTATAGAACTGTTAGAGAACATACTTGTTGGCTCTCCCCCGTGGAAAATATTAATTGAAAAATAAACTTATAATCGAAAATTAAAGAAAATAGAGAAGGATCAAATCAATTTTAGAGGAAATTTAAACCTAACTTTATTTGAAAGCAAAACTAACTAGACGTATTTTGAAGTGAATCAGAAGAGGCATTCATAAGTCATCATATGGAAACTAATATCCAAATTTCTTCTATAAACACAAAATTAGGACAACCACGGACCAAATCTAATTCACACCTTTCCAAGATACCACAGAGACCAATATCCTAAAATTTACAAGCACATTAAGCTTGAAGCCGCCGCAATGTTGCATTATCATGCGGCACTCAGAAACTATCGTATGAAAAGCAATATTTCAATATTCCCAGTTTCGTCCCAAAATGCGAATTAGGACTCACAGAGCTAAAACCAATCCAAACTTTTCTCTACGTCGGTGTTCGTAACATACAAATGATTAAGCATAATCTTGAGGTCACACAGATGTTATAAACACATAATATTGAGGGTACACAGATGTTATAAACACATAATCTTGAGGGTACACAGATGTTATAAACACATAATCTTGAGGTCACACAGATGTTATAAACACATAATCTTGAGGGCACACAGATGTTATAAACACATAATCTTGATGGCACACAGATGTTATAAACACATAATCTTGAGGGCACACAGATGTTATAAACACATAATCTTGAGGGCACACAGATGTTATAAACACATAATCTTGAGGGCACACAGATGTTATAAACACATAATCTTGAGGGTACACAGATGTTATAAACACATAATCTTGAGGGCACACCAGATGTTATAAACACATAATCTTGAGGGCACACAGATGTTATAAACACATAATCTTGAGGGTACACAGATGGTATAAACACATAATCTTGAGGGCACACAGATGTTATAAACACATAATCTTGAGGGCACACAGATGTTATAAACACATAATCTTGAGGGCACACAGATGTTATAAACACATAATCTTGAGGGTACACAGATGTTATAAACACATAATCTTGAGGGCACACAGATGTTATAAACACATAATCTTGAGGGCACACAGATGTTATAAACACATAATCTTGAGGGCACACAGATGTTATAAACACATAATCTTGAGGGCACACAGATGTTATAAACACATAATCTTGAGGGCACACAGATGTTATAAACACACAAAAGAACTTCTTTCTGATCGGAAGAAACATTCTCCAATTATTTTACAGAACCAATTTGATTAATAAAAATTGGCACATGATAACTTACACAACCTGACATCAAGAGACTGTTACCTTACAGGAAACACATCAGCACTAAAAGTTTAAAGCCGATCAGAAGATGTATTTTCCAGTTAGTGCACATAATCCTAAATCCATGATGTGATCCAACCATTTAAGACAATACGTCAGCCATTGAAAAGTGATGCCGTTCACAATTGTTATATCTTAATCAGAAGAAAGAACTAAACCCATAGGAGCCATAAAGCACCTGCGGAATGGGAGGCATTCAAATTCGATTCAAACAAAGGGAAGATAAGTCCAGTTCCTCGGATCAAGAGCCCCTTACTAGCATCAACGGGGAAAAATACAATAAGGTAAAATAATACTGTAATATTTAGGTTAAAAGTGTCAAAATGGCGGGAGCAAGGGGCTTGCCCCTCGCTCCCGGCATTTTAGTCGTCTCTTTCGGCACGCATGGCTTACGGAGGAAGAATTCTTGTGTAATGTATCTTGGGCAAAATTCATGGGTCTATTTGCATACGTGGGTGACCTGTGGAAAGTGCTACACAAGCCATTCCCTGTGATTACTAGAGAAAGGCTCCTCTGGTCGGCCATTTTGACACTTTTAACCCTTTCTTCTGTATATATTACTAAAGTTGAAAGGAGAAACTTTTGTTTTTCTTTTCAGGTCACTCTGCCTCGGTGGGATACGGCCGGTTTGTTGTAAAAAAAAATACACAAGCGTTGAAATTTTGAAGTCGATCGAATAAGGCTTTCTCGAGTAATAAACGAGAATTTGTGGTAAAACAAGAGAAATGTTGCTGAACATGTTCAGAAAAAAATGGATAGTCTCTCCTCGTTAAAATAAAAAATGCCAAAAATTCGCGGATTTTTACATTTTTTCCAGTTTACTCTTCGCATCTGGATTCTATTTAAAACTCTTCAAAATCGTGTGAGAAAAAAATATTGTTATTTTTATTTTTTGAAAAACATATTTGGATAAAATTGTCAAAAAAAAATTGTCGAAATATCACCCCACACATCTCAAAATAAATAAATAAAATTACTTCTTATTAAGCTACACCAGCACTTACGGTTTAAAGCTTATCAGAAGAAGCATTCCCTAGTTATTACATGGGAAACAATTAGCTTAATAAAATTTGCTAACTTAAATTTACACAGCTCGAAGTGAGTGACAAGTTGTTTCTGTGAAGCCTACTAATGGTGAAAGTTTGATGCCGATCAGAAAACGCATTCTTCCTTAGCAGACCTGATTCCAACGATTGCAAAAGTGTTTAAACTGTTTCAGTGAAATTTTAAATTTGTACACAGTCGTAATAGACTTATTGGTTATCATCCATATTATAGAATGTATCGGAAATAAAATTCTGAAGCCAATCATAAGAAGCTTTCATTAGTTTATGAATAAAAAAAAGTCACTATTCCAAATTTGGCAAATTGGGACTTATGCCACATAATGACAGCATAATTCTTGAGTTCAGAAGACCCACACCAGTGATGGCAATTAGAAGCCGATCGGCTGAGTCATTCTCCAGATATGACACGAATTCCAAGTGTTTTCACTATTTTACTACATCAACGAATCTGCCTGAACGTAAATGGAACGAAAAAAGGTACTATTGTACCTCCAAGATGCAGCAGTCCCGGAGCTAAGCCGTTCAGTAGTTATATAAATATATTTAAAGTTAAGAATAAAAAATGGCACAATACAGTGACTGGAACAACACAAACAACCCCCCACAATACAGTGACTGGAACAACACAAACAACCCTCCACAATACAGTGACTGGAACAACACAAATAACCCTCCACAATACAGTGACTGGAACAACACAAATAACCCTCCACAATACAGTGACTGGAACAACACAAACAACCCCCACAATACAGTGACTGGAACAACACAAACAACCCCCACAATACAGTGACTGGAACAACACAAACAACCCTCCACAATACAGTGACTGGAAAAACACAAATAACCCTCCACAATACAGTGACTGGAAAAACACAAATAACCCTCCACAATACAGTGACTGGAACAACACAAATAACCCTCCACAATAGAGTGGCTGGAACAACACAAACAACCCCCACAATACAGTGACTGGAACAACACAAATAACCCCCATAATACAGTGACTGGAACAACACAAACAACCCCCACAATACAGTGACTGGAACAACACAAACAACCCCCACAATACAGTGACTGGAACAACACAAACAACCCCCACAATACAGTGACTGGAACAACACAAACAACCCCCACAATACAGTGACTGGAAAAACACAAACAACCCTCCACAATACAGTGACTGGAACAACACAAATAACCCTCCACAATAGAGTGGCTGGAACAACACAAACAACCCCCACAATACAGTGACTGGAACAACACAAACAACCCCTAACAATAGAGTGGCTGGAACAACACAAACAACCCCCATAATACAGTGACTGGAACAACACAAACAACCCCACAATAAAGTGGCTGGAACAACACAAACAACCCCACAATACAGTGACTGGAACAACACAAACAACCCCACAATACAGAGACTGGAACAACACAAACAACCCCACAATACAGTGACTGGAACAACACAAACAACCCTCCACAATACAGTGACTGGAACAACACAAACAACCCTCCACAATACAGTGGCTGGAACAACACAAACAACCCCCACAATACAGTGACTGGAACAACACAAACAACCCCCCACAATAGAGTGGCTGGAACAACACAAACAACCCATATAATACAGTGACTGGAACAACACAAACAACCCCCACAATAAAGTGGCTGGAACAACACAAACAACCCCCACAATACAGTGACTGGAACAACACAAACAACCCCCACAATACAGTGACTGGAACAACACAAACAACCCTCCACAATACAGTGACTGGAACAACACAAACAACCCTCCACAATACAGTGGCTGGAACAACACAAACAACCCCCACAATACAGTGACTGGAACAACACAAACAACCCCCCACAATAGAGTGGCTGGAACAACACAAACAACCCCCATAATACAGTGACTGGAACAACACAAAAAAAACCACAATAAAGTGGCTGGAACAACACAAACAACCCCCACAATACAGTGACTGGAACAACACAAACAACCCCCACAATACAGTGACTGGAACAACACAAACAACCCCCACAATACAGTGACAGGAACAACACAAACAACCCCCCACAATACAGTGACTGGAACAACACAAACAACCCCACAATACAGTGACTGGAACAACACAAACAACCCCATAATACAGTGACTGGAACAACACAAACAACCCCACAATAAAGTGGCTGGAACAACACAAACAACCCCCACAATACAGTGACTGGAACAACACAAACAACCCCCACAATACAGTGACTGGAACAACACAAACAACCCCCACAATACAGTGACAGGAACAACACAAACAACCCCCATAATACAGTGACTGGAACAACACAAACAACCCCCACAATACAGTGGCTGGAACAACACAAACAACCCCCCACAATACAGTGGCTGGAACAACACAAACAACCCCCACAATACAGTGGCTGGAACAACACAAACAACCCCCACATGAGAGAAAGAATCACGTGACGAGGGAAGAAAAATATCACACTAACACAAACAATGGTTAGATCTGCGCCTCACATACTAGAAGTTTATTCTTTGTGAGTCACCTTGTAAGTAGAGTAACGGACGTCTATACGACACTTTAAGTAGGCAGAAACAACACTTCACGACGTTTCACCCCCTCCAGTGGGGCTTTATCACCCACAGTGTAGCTTCATCACCACAGTGTAGCTTCATCACCCACAGTGTAGCTTCATCACCCACAGTGTAGCTTCATCACCACAGTGTAGCTTCCTCACCCACAGTGTAGCTTCATCACCCACAGTGTAGCTTCATCACCCACAGTGTAGCTTCATCACCCACAGTGTAGCTTTATCACCCACAGTGTAGCTTCATCACCCACAGTGTAGCTTCATCACCCACAGTGGCCTTCGTCACCCACAGTGGGCCTTCACCCACAGTGGGGACTTTATCAAGAATACAGATCTTCACAAAATACAAATCGAGGAAGTCCAGCAGGTGAAGGAGAGGTCAGTGGCCTCACTCTTACTTTTTCCCACTGTGTTTACGTTTAAATTCTTAAAATTCACGCCATTTTCAGTTTTGTAGTTGTGTGTTTGTGTCGTCGCCTGACATGTCCTGCTTGTACTCTTTTCATTTTGGTTTTCAGTTTTCACCCTCTTTTTACCAGTTTGAAACCGTCGACCCATGTTTAGGGCGGTGGTTGCATTTTTTTTCGATAATAATATTCGTTCAGATATTATAGATCAAGATGTCAGGAGGGGTTACCAGTAATAGCAGACCGTGCGAAATAAAAATGTAGAGAAGTCGTTTACGACAAAGGTAACAAAATATATCGTCACACAGCAAGTCGTAGTAACGACATTTCTCATTATAATTATATATATATATATATATATATATATATATATATATATATATATATATATATATATATATATATATATATATATATATATATATATATATATTTATTTATTTATTTATTTTTATTAACACATCGGCCGTTTCCCACTAAGGCCCGAAAAAGAAAAACTTTCATCATCATCATTCACTCTATCACTGTCTTGCCAGAAGCATGCTTACATTACGGTTATAAAACTGCAACATTAACACCCCTCCTTCAGAGTGCCGGCACTGTACTTCCCATCTCCAGGAATCGAGTCCGGCCTGCCGGTTTCCGTGAATCTCTTCATAAATGTTACCTTGCTCACACTCCAACAGCACGTCAAGTCCTAAAAACCATTTGTCTCCATTTACTCCTCACTAACACGCTCACGCACGTTTGCTGGAAGTCCAAACCCCTCGCACACAAAACCTCCGTAAATAAGATAAGATTTCTTCGGATTTTTAACCCCGGAGGGTTAGCCACCCAGGATAACCCAAGAAAGTCAGTGCGTCATCGAGGACTGTCTGTCTTATTTACATTGGGGTCCTTAATTTTGTCCCCCTGGATGCGACCCACACCAGTCGACTAACTCCCAGGTACCTATTTGCTGCAAGGTGAACATGACAACAGGTGTAAGGAAACACGTCGAAATGTTTCCACCCGCCGGGAATCGAACCCGGGCCCTCCGTGTGTGAAGCGAGAGATCTAGCCACCAGACCACCGGGCCACCTGAGACCACCGGGCCACCTGAGACCACCGGGCCACCACCAGACCACCGGGCCACCTATCCCATCCCTCCAACCTTTCCTAGGCCGACATCTACCCCGCCTTCCCTCCACTACAGATTTGTACACTCTCGAAGTCATTCTATTTCATTCCACCCTCTCTACATGTCCAAACTATCTCAATAACCCCTCCTCAGCCCTTTGGATAATAGTTATGGTAATCCCACACCTCCTCCTAATCTCCAAACTACGGATCCTCTGCATTATATTCAAACCACACATTGCCCTCAGATATGACATCTCCACTGCCTCCAGCCTTCTCCTTGTTGCAACATTCACAACCCATACCTCACACCCATACAAGAGTGTTGGTATACCTATACTCTCATACATTTCCCTCTTTGCTTTCATGGATAAAGTTATTTGTCTTCACAAACTCCTCAGTGCACCACTCACGTTTTTCCCCTCGTTAATTCTATAATTTACCTCATCTTTCATAGACTCATCCGCTGACACGCCCACTCCCAAATATCTGAATACATTCACCTACTCCATACTCTCTGGCTCCAATCTGATATCCAATCAGTATATATATATATATATATATATATATATATATATATATATATATATATATATATATATATATATATATATATATGTCGTGCCGATTAGGTAAAACTGGTCAATTAGCAAGAACTCATCTAAAATTAAGTCCTTTCTAAAATTTTCTCTTATACGTTTAAAGATATATTTTTTTCATTTATGTTAATGTAAGAATTTATAATTTTGTACCAATAGAAACTTTGAAAACCTCCCTAACCTTATTACAATAAGCGCAATTTAATTTAGCCTAACCCAACTAAATATATTTTAGATACGTTAACAATAATTTAATAATAAACAAACACAATGAAATATATTTTTTTCGTTATGTTCAGAATGATTTTCGCGAAATTATTGCATACACAAATTTTCGCTTGTCTTATATGGCAAGATGAGTGTCGCTATTTAAGCCAAAATCGCAAGTTCTGCCTATTCGGCACGACATATATATATATATATATATAAACATAAAAACATCTACCTCCAGCACCATGCGCCATGCTTCCAGTTAACCTAGAAATGATTACGTGTCGATGCATGGAATAATTAGAGACATATGTTATGGAAAAACAATGTGTGGTTAATGTTAACGAGGGAGTGACCAGTGCCTCCTCCCCCACGCCACAGGGGAGAGGGAAGAGGCGCTGTGTGTAGGTGGTGAAGGAAGACACTGGTGTTCAACAGTGCACATACCCACATCTTTCATGACGTACATGGAAAACAAATAATGTTGTGTGTATTGTGTGTATTGTAAGACAGTGTGAACAATATATAGAGTGCAAAATCCATGTGTAGTGTACTCCCCTCACTCCTCTCCCCTGGCAACCCCCACCCAACAAACTGCGCCTCCCCACCCAACTACCTGCGCCTCCCTCACCCAAATCCCAGCGACACCCCTCAAGCCCTACCAGGCCACCACGGTCAAGTTCACTACCTTCCACGCACCTTAACCACCCAGCATGTCGTACTCCACTACAGTCTACCTAGCCAGATGAATGCCAGTCAGGAGGAAGCAAGCAGCCAGGGAAATGGCACGGCTGGCAATACTAGGAGAGGCAAGTGTCGGTCGTGTTTACAGCTTCGTTGTCTCAACTCTAATGGTTTCCTCCGTAAACATGGCAGCTGCCCGGGTTCAGGATGTCCTCCTGTGGACAGTGATGACCCAGAGCCACTTCAGGCACCTGAACCCACTCCAACAGATCTCATCTCATCAGATAATATCCTGGAAGCAATTAAAGCAACAGGTATCAGAACACTCACACATATTCCCAAAGCAGCCCGTCCACACGCAGCTGGGAAACTTACAGACCTCTTAATAAAAGTAAACGATGGTTCTGCTATCCTAAATGCTCCACCAACCATCAAGGCATGGCACAACTTGCTACTTTTTGGCAATGTCTGCTTAGCTGTGCCGGAAAGAAGGGGAAAGAGGCTAGCCTCAATGATCATTAAATCCTTAAGAGACTTTCCTAGAGCTGATAACCTCATTCCCTTCCCCATCAACACAAAAATGGGAGAGGCAGAACCCCACTCACTCCACTGACAGCGAAAAAAACA
>WNWK01004754.1:0-12500 GCA_009830355.1 Cherax destructor
AAATTGGATAAATTTAGATTTAGAAAGGACATAGGCAAGTACTGGTTTTCGAACAGAGTTGTAGATGCGTGGAACAATCTTCCGAGTAGGGTGATAGAGGCTAGGACCTTGGGTGGCTTTAAAAGGTTGGACAAATATATGAGTGGGAGGGGCTGGGTTTGATTAGTGTCGTGAATACAGGAGTAAATTCTTAGGTAGTGGTGGTTTTGATAAGGACCTGCCTTGTATGGGCCAGTAGGCCTTCTGCAGTGTTCCTCCATTCTTATGTTCTTATGAGTAAATAAAATTATCAAAGCTTATTTCTTGGGTAGCATTGAAGATTAGGTTGAACAAATGTTCTGTTGGTGGGATGGAATATGAAGGACTTGCCTAGTATGGGCCAACAGGCCTGCTGCAGTGTTCCTCCTTTCTTATGTTCATGTTAAACCAACTGGACCTTTTAAGCCATGCGTCTCCTCAGTGCAATGCTTCGAGCCAGAAGGCTTATCACTAGAGGCTTAAGTGTAAGGAACCCAGTACGCTTGTGCTGCAAATGACTATCAATTACACTGTCCACCCCTGTACAGAAGTTTTCCTCACAACTGTGAGGACTCCCACAAAGTTAACTACAAAAAATGAGTGGTACACATGAGGGAGTGTGTGCTGTGTAGAGAGAATGGGTTTTATAGAGGCTAGTAGAAGGGGAGTCGTTGCTTCTAGCCGCTGGATCCCTGCTGCTGTGGGTCTTAGTCGATGGGAAAGCCCTTCTCTTCTCTCGGACTCGTCATACTAAGGCATTGGGCACCATTCCACTGGCAACACCAACTTTCCAGGCGACTATCGGGCCAGCATGCCTGCCTCTGTTGTCATATCTGGGTTGCAAAGAGGTTGGTAGGGAAGAGCTCTTAACTGGACCTTATAGGGGTGCATCTGCCGTTGAGAGGACTTCCTGGTGGAAGCACAGCATAAGAACATAAGAACATAAGAACATAAGAAAGGAGGAACACTGCAGCAGGCCTGTTGGCCCATACTAGGCAGGTCCTTCACAATCCGTCCCACTAACAGAATATTTGCTCAACCCAATTTTCAATGCTACCCAGAAATAAGCTTTGACAATTCTACCCACTCATGCGAGTCCCACTCAAATCCAACCCCTCTCACTCATGAATTTATCCAACCTAAATTTAAAACTACCCAAGGTCCTAGCTTCAATAACCCTACTAGGCAGACTGTTCACTCATCAACTACCCTATTTCCATAAGAACATAAGAACATAAGAAAGGAGGAACACTGCAGGCCTGTTGGCCCATACTAGGCAGGTCCCACATTCCATCCCACTAACAGAATATTTGTTCAACCTAATTTTCAATGCTACCCAAAAATAAGCTTTGATAATTTTATTTACTCATGTGCAATTCCCAATCAAATCAACCCCTTTCCTCATGAATTTATCCAACCTAAATTTAAAACTACCAAGGTCCTTGCTTCAATAACCCTACTAGGCAGACTGTTCCACTCATCAACTACCCTATTTCCAAACCAATACTTTCCTATACCCTTTTCTAAATCTAAACTTTCTAACTTGAATCCATTATTGCAGGTTCTCTCTTGGAGAGATATCCTCAAGACTTATTTATATCCCTTTGTTAATACCCATTTTCCATGTATACCTCGATCATGTCTCCTCATTCTACGTCTTACAAGTGAATGTAATTTTAGGGTCTTCAATCTTAAGAACATAAGAACATAAGAAAGGAGGAACACTGAGCAGGCCTGTTGGCCCATACTAGGCAGGTCTTTCACAATCCGTCCCACTAACAGAACATTTGCTCAACCCAATTTTCAATGCTCCAAGAAATAAGCTTTGACAATTCTACCCACTCATACGCGAGTCCCTCAAATCCAACCCCTCTCACTCATGAATTTATCCAACCTAAATTGAAACTACCCAAGGTCCTAGCTTCAATAACCCCACTAGGCAGACTGTTCCACTCATCAACCACCCTATTTCCAAACCAATACTTTCCTATATCCTTTCTAAATCTAAACTTATCTAACTTGAATCCATATTGCGGGTTCTCTCTTGGAGAGATATCCTCAAGACCTTATTTATACCCCCTTTGTTAATACCCATTTTCCACTTGTATACCTCGATCATGTCTCCCTCATTCTACGTCTTACAAGTGAATGTAATTTAAGGGTCTTCAATCTTTCTTCGTAAGGAAGATTTCTAATGCTATGTATTAATTTAGTCATTCTACGCTGAATGTTTTCTAACAATTTATGTCCATTCTGTAATATGGAGACCAGAACTGAGCTGCGTAATCTAGGTGAGGCCTTACTAATGATGTATAAAGCTGTAATATAACCTCTGGACTTCTGTTGCTAACACTCTTTGATATAAATCCCAGTAATCTATTTGCCTTTAGTACGCTTAGGCATTGCTGTCTTGGTTTAAGGTTGCTGCTTACCATCACCCCAAGTCCTTCTCGCAATCTGTATGCTAAGTTCTACGTTATTTAACTTTTAAGTGCCCGGGTTATGGACACTCCCGAGCTTTAGAACTTTGCATTTATCTACATTGAACTGATTCCATTTTTCTGACCAGGAATTGAGTTTGTCTAAATCCTCCTGTAGTTCACTGACATCTACGTCTGAATCGATTATCCTACCTATCTTCGTGTCATCAGCGAATTTGCTCATATCACTAGAAATTCCCTCGTCAAGGTCATTTTTTATATATTATAAACAACAACGGGCCCAAAACGATCCCTGTGGAACGCCACTTGTTACAGATCCCCACTCAGATTTAACCCCAATGCACCCTCTGCTTCCTATTGGTGAGCCATGACTGATCCATGAAAACACTTTTCCCCCAATGCCGTGAGCAGCCACTTTCTTTAACAGTCTCTGATGTGGTACTCTATCAAAAGCCTTACTAAAATCTAAATAAACAATATCGAATTCTTTATCATGATCAACTGCCTCAAAAGCCTTACTGAAAAAGTTAATAAATTAGTTAGGCAGGAACGGCCCTATGAATCCATGTTGAGTATCATTAATCAAATTATGCCTATCAGATGGCTTCTTATGTTATCAGCTATAATCGACTCTAATAATTTGCCTACAATTGAATTAGACTTATTGGGCAGTAATTTGTGGTAACGACTTGTCCCCTGCTTTAAAATAGGAATTACATTAGCCATCTTCCACGTATCAGACACTACACCCGTTTGAAGAGATAGGTTAAAAATGTTAGTTAAGGGTTCACAGAGTTCAATTTTGCATTCCTTAAGAACCCTTGAAAAGCTCATCAGGGCCTGGCGATTTATTTGCTTCAAACGGTCTATCTGTTTGATAACCATTTCGCTAGTGACTGTGATACTACATAATTTATCTTCTTCAGGCCCACAAAATACCTAATTCTTGGGTAAGACGTGAATGGGGAGACATGATCGAGGTATACAAGTGGAAAATGGTATTAACAAAGGGGATATAAATAAGGTCTTGAGGGTATCTCTCAGAGAACCCGCAATAATGGTTCAATTAGATAAGTTTAGATTTAGAAAGGATATAGGAAAGTATTGGTTTGGAAATAGGGTAGTTGATGAGTGGAACAGTCTGCCTAGTAGGGTTATTGAAGCAGGACCTTGGGTAGTTTAAATTTAGGTTGGATAAATTCCATGAGTGAAAGGGTTGGATTTGATTGGGAATTGCACATGAGTAAATAAAATTATCAAAGCTTATTTCTTGGGTAGCATTGTAAAATTGGTTGAACAAATATTTTGTTAGTGGGATGGAATGTGAAGGACCTGCCTAGTATGGGCCAACAGGCCTGCTGCAGTGTTCCTCCTTTCTTATGTTCTTTGTTCTTATAAGAACATAAGAACATAGAAGGAGGAACACTGCAACAGGCCTGTGCCCTTACTAGGCAAGTCCTTCACAATCCGTCCCACTAACAGAATTTTACTCAACCCAATTTTCAATGCTGCCCAGAAAAAGCTGACAATTCTACCCACTCATGCGCGGTCCCATCAAATCCAACCCTCTCACTCATGATTATCAACCTAAATTTCAAAACTACAGGTCCTTGCTTCCAATACCTACTAGGCAGACTGTTCCACTCATCAACTACCTATTTCCAAACCAATACTTTCCTATATCCTTTCTAAATCTAAACTTATCTAGCTTGAATCCATTATTGCGGGTTCTCTCTTGGAGAGATATCCTCAGAGACCTTTTATATCCCTTTGTTAATACCCATTTTCCACTTATACCTCGATCATGTCTCCCCTCATTCTACGTCTTACAAGTGAATGTAATTTTAGGGTCTTCAATCTTCCTTCTAAGGGAAGATTTCTAATGCTATGTATTAATTTAGTCATTCTACGCTGAATGTTTTCTAACGAATTTATGTCCATTCTGTAATATGGAGACCAAAACTGGGCTGCGTAATCTAGGTGAGCCTTACTAATGATGTATAAAGCTGTAATATAACCTCTGGACTTCTGTTGCTAACACTTCTTGATATAAATCCCAGTAATCTATTTGCCTTATTACGTACCTTAGGCATTGCTCTCTTGGTTTAATGGTTGCTGCACCATCACCAAGTCCTTCTCAAATCTGAACATAATGGGTAATTCTAGTAATTTAACATAAGTGCTTGGGTTATGGATACTCGGGTTTTTTGGGTTCTTCCCCGGGAGTCGATGTTTCCCAGTCCATCAATCTTGAAAAAAGATTGATGGAGGGGGCCGGGGGTGTTCCAAAAAATACCTCCCCTTTCCTTTTTTGGTGAAACCACGTGTTGAAACTTTCCCTGTCCCAAAATTTGCAATGTTCAATTTTTTTTGGCTCTGTTTGGTTTAAGGTTGCTGACCACCCCCCCCAAGTCCTTCTCAAATCTGTTGGCTAAGTTCTAATTTTTTAACTTATAATTTGGGTTATGGATCCCGAGCTTCAGTACCTTGCATTTATCTACATTGAACTGCATCTGCCACTTTTCTGACCACGAGTTAAGTTTGTCTAAATCTTCCTGAAGTTCTATGACATCTATGTTTGAATCAATTATCCTACCTATCTTCGTGTCGTCGGCGAATTTGCTCATATCACTAGTAATTCCCTCATCAAGGTCATTGATATATATTATAAATAACAATGGGCCTAAAACTGATCCTGTGGAACACCACTTGTTACAAGTCCCCATTCGGATTTAACCCCATTTATGCACACTCTCTGCTTCCTATTGGTGAGCCATGACTCGATCCATGACAGCACTTTTCCCCCAATGCCATGAGCTGCCACTTTCTTTAACAGTCTCTGGTGCGGTACTCTATCAAAAGCCTTACTAAAGTCTAAATAAACAATATCGAATTCTTTATCGTGATCAACAGCCTCAAAAGCTTTACTGAAGAAGGTTAATAAATTAGATAGGCAGGAACGGCCCCTCGTGAATCCATGCTGGGTATCATTAATCAAATTATGGTTATCTAGATGGCTTCTAATAATATCAGCTATAATTGACTCTAGTAATTTGCCTACAATGAGGTCAGGCTTATTGGGCGGTAGTTTGACGGTAGCGACTTGTCCCCTGCTTAAAAATAGGAATTACATTAGCCATCTTCCACATATCAGACACTACACCTGTTTGAAGAGATAAATTAAAAATGTTAGATATTGGTTCACAGAGTTCCATTTTGCATTCCTTAAGAACCCTTGCAAAAGCTCATCAGGACCCGGCGATTTATTTTGTTTCAGTCGGTCCAGCTGTTTCACAATCATTTCGCTAGTGACTGTGATATTACATAATTTATCTTCTTCTGGGACCCCTGTAAAAATTAATTACGGGATATTATTAATGTCTTCCTGTGTGAAAACCGAGAGAAAATAATTATTAAAAATAGAGGGACATATCATTCTCCTTGTCAGTAAGATGCCCAAAGTTATTTTTAAGGGGACCTATCTTATCCCTAACTTTTGTTCTATAAACCTGGAAAAAACTTTTTGGGTTAGTTTTGAATCCTACAACTTTAATTTCATTAGTCCCGTTTAGCTTTTCTTATTCCCTTTAACGTCCTCTTAATGTCAGTATACTGATTTATAAGATGACCCCCACCTCTTTTTATGCGCCTATAAATTCCTTTCTTCTGCCCTAAAAGATATTTGAGCCTATTATTCATCCATTTTGGGTCATTTCTCTTGATCTAATTTCTTTATACGGGATAAATGATCTTTGGGCAGCCTGTATGGAAGAAAACTTCATATTGATACCTCTCTTCTTCACCCCAGTCCACAGTTGATAAGTGTTCTCTAAGTCCATTATAATCTCAAAGCGAAAATCGGGACCATTACTGTTATCCTACTATCATACATCCATTCAATGTAAAGGTAATTGACGGGGTTTTGCGAGCCGGTTCCTCTGTAATTTCTAAATTTTCAAGGGTTTCCTTGCTTGCCAGAACCAAGTAAAGTAGGTTATTTCCCCTTGTAGGTTCTGTTACAAACTGCTTCAAAAGCAACTGAACTACTTCTAAAAATCGTTAGATTCTAAATTCCCTGTCATGAAATTCCAATCAATCTGACTAAAGTTAAAGTCCCTAAATTACTACGTTATCGTGTCTTGTGGCCTTAACAATTTCCCCCCAAAAAGTAGTCTCCCTTGTTCCCTATCTAAGTTTGGAGGACGGTAAATCACGCCTAAAATCAATTTTTCACACCCTCTGAAAATTCATCAGACAGACTCTGTATGTGTTAATTCAGACTTTATACCCGTTTTTATGCAACAATTTAAATGATCCGGAATTTAAACCCAGCAAATGAAATTTTTTTAAAATCGGAGAATGGAAAACAAGTCCAGAAACAGTGTACAGGCTTGGGCGACAAAGGATGAAACCTTCCAGAATTTGATGGCCCCCAATGTCATAGTTCCGAACATTTCACCTGAGGTTCACATCCCAATAACTTCTGCAAAACTTGAGACTGGTGGGTTTTAAAGGGCTTTCAGAATCATCAATAAGCAGTCATTCACAGTTCAGAGTTCTTATCCTTTCTTAGGTTTTTTTATGTACATTTTAATAAACTTTTTTGAATGTTTGAATGAAGGTTTATTCTTATGTGTACTCACCTAATTGGGTTTGCAGGACAAGGCCGTTTCTCGCTAGTTTCCCCGCCTCGTCGCTGGCCAGCACTTTTTCTCTCCTGGCTGCATGAGACCAGTCATATTTTCAAAACCCATGTAGGTTCTGCTTCTACCACGTTGCTGTTTAGTTTGTTACACTTCCCGACCATTCTAAGTCTAAAGATTTCCTAACTTCGCCGTGACTCGTCTGTGCTTTTAAATTCCAGAAAGTGCTTAATGTACTTTAGACCCTTCCAAATCTTCTTAGTATTATGTATGTCGTTATAATATCACCTCTAGTCCTTCTGTCGTCATTTTTTTTCTCCTTCATAGTTCATATTTTTTACCTCCTGTTCTTGTTTCTCTGCAAAACATTTGTATATTTTCCCTTTTTATTTTTGCTTTGTCAAATGCAGGTTTCATGGTGGGTCGTTCTCGAAGATGGACCAATATGCTGTGTATTAACTCGTGAATGACTGCTTATTGATGATTCTGAAAGCTTCCCTTAAACCTACCAGTCTCAAGTTTTGCGTAGCAGTTATTCGGCTGATGTGAACCTCGGTGAAATGTTCGGAATATGTCACTCGGGTCCATCAAATTCTGGAAGGTTTGCATCCTTTGTCGCCCAAGCCTGTACACTGTTTCTGGACTTGTTTTCCATTCTGATTTTAAAAAAATTGCATTTGCTGGGTTTAAATTCCGTGGCCACTTTGTCAGACCAATCATGCAGGTTGTCCAGATTTATTAGTATTTCCTGGTTTATGTTAGTTTCACATCATCTGCGAACAAGGATACCACATGCACAAGAGACAGAACGATTTGAGTAGTCATTGTGGAACCCCACTCATTACATTTCCCCCTCTGATAGCTGTTAAATTAGACACATATGCAACACTTGGGTATCTTTATTGAGGAAACGTTTCGCCAAAGTGGCTTCATCAGTCCAATACAAAGTAGAAAGGGTAAGGGGGAGGAGTTTGAGGTTATCAGTCCCTCGGCCTGGAGTCGATGTGTTCAGTCCAAGGAATGCCGGTCCAAGGAATGAGGGAGATTCTTCTAGCTGCCGTCTCATATGAGGGGCTCGTGACGTCACAGGTTGAAAAGGAGCCTAACTATAATATAGCTGGTACCATTATATACTACACAAGTATAATACATAGGAGGTTCAGTACACTACTGACAGAGTGGATTCAACGTGGGGTCTCACTAGGAGGCGGTGCTCCTTCACCTGTTGCTGTGTTCATTTGTTCTTCTACTGCAGGTTTGTAACACAGGATTTCCCTTCCCTTAAACCGTGCTGGTTGTCGGATAAGCTCATTTCCCCTTTTTAGGGCTCCACCACTCTTCTGCCAATAATCTTCTCCATAACTCTGCATACTGTACATGTCAGCTTGTATCTTTCTAGGTGCTCCACCACTCTCCTCCCGATGATCTCCATGACTTTGCATACTATACACGTCAGTGACACAGGTCTGTAGTTTAATGCCTCGCGTCTGTCTCCTTTCTTAAAAATTGGGACTACATTTGCCATCTTCCATACCTCAGGTAGTTGCCCAGTTTCAATGGACATGTTGAAGATTTTTGCTAGTTACACTCACAGCATCCCTGCTCGCTCTCTAAGGACCCACGGAGAGATGTTGTCCGGTCCTACCCCCTTTTGGAGGTATAAACCCATAACAGCTTCTTCACCTCCTCCTCGGTTGTGTGTATTTCATCCAGCATTTGGTTTTGTATTTATTGGTGGTATACCTCTCTATTCTGACTTTTTGGAGTCTTTCCTGTCTCCACTGTAAATACTTCTTTAAATCTCATTTGAGCCCTTTTAATACTTTTCAGTTGTTTCGAACCCCCCACCTTCCTTCCTCAGCCTGATTATCTGGTCTTTAACTGTTGTTTTCTTCCTGATGTTATACAACAGCTTCGGGTCAAAACTTGACTTTTGATGTTATGTCATTTTCATATTGTCGCTGAGCCCTCTTCTTTCGTGCATATTCATTTGCGGCTTTTTCCTTAATCTCTTTATTTTCTTGGGAACTTTGTCTTCTGTATATTTTCCATTCCTAGTGCTCTTAGTTTTTGCCCCCCTACATTTTTTTGGGTATACCAAGGACTCGTTCTGGTCTCATTATTTCTGGTTCTCTTGGGAACAATGCTCTACTCTGCCTCCTAGCATTATGCTGTCACATAGTCCATTTTTTTTACTGGTTTTCCTGACAATTATCTTTCCCACTGAACGTCTTGCAGGAAGTTCCTCATGCCTTTGTAGTCCTCTTTTTTGTAGTTTGGTTTTTCCCGTTCTATTTCTGCTACCATCTCCACTTGTAGCTAAACTATATATTCAAAGCACAGAACCACATGATCACTAGCTCGAAGGGGCCTTTCTTACTTGATATCCTCGATGTCCGAACTACTGAAGGTGAATACTAGGTCCACTCTTGCTGGATCATCCTCACCTCACTCTCTGGAAGAGTCCCTAACATGTTGATGAATTAGGTTTTCCATTACCACATCCATCATCTTCGCTCTCCATGTTTCGGGACCCCCATGAGGCTCAAGGTTTTCCCAGTCAATCTCCTTGTGATTGAAATCACCCATAACTAGTAACTTTGTTCTACCCACGTGAGATCCTCTGGCCACCTCAGCTAGTGTGTCTACTATCGCTCTGTTGCCCTCTTTGTATTCTTCTCTTGGCCTCCTGCAGTTCTGTGGTGGGTTGTACATCACTGCAATTGCAATGTGTGTGTGTGTATGTGTGTGTGTGTGTGTGTGTGTGTGTGTGTGTGTGTGTGTGTGTGTGTACTCACCTAATTGTACTCACCTAATTGTGGTTGCAGGGGTCGAGACTCAGCTCCTGGGTCCGCCTCTTCACTGATCGCTACTGGGTCCCTTCTCTACCTGCTCCATGAGCTTTATCATACCTCATCCTAAAGCTATGTATGGTTCCTGCCTCCACTGCATCACTTGCTAGACTATTCCACTTCCTGACTAGTGTGTGTGTGTGTGTGTGTGTACTCACCTAGTTGTACTCACCTAGTTGTGGTTGCAGGGGTCGATTCATAGCTCCTGGCCCCGCCTCTTCACTGGCCGCTACTGGGTCCTCTCCCTGCGCCATGAGTGTGTGTGTGTCTGTGTCTGTCTGTCTGTGTATGTACTCACCTAATTGTACTCACCTAATTGTGGTTACAGGGGTAGATACTCAGCTCCTGGCCCCGCCTCTTCACTGTCCGCTACTGGGTTTCTGCTCTTCCTGCTCCATGAGCTTTATCATACATTATCTTAAAACTATGTATGGTTCCCGCCTCCACTATATTATTCGCTAGACTATTCCACTTCCTGACTACTCTATGGCTGAAGAAATGCTTCCTAACATCCCTTTGACTCATCTGAGTCTTCAGCTTCCAGTTGTGCCCCCTTGTTTCTGTGTTCCCTCTCAGGAACATCCTGTCACTATCTACCTTGTCGATTCCCCGCAGTATTTTGTATGTCATTAGCATGTCTCCTCTAACCCTTCTATCCTCCAGTGTTGTTAGTCCTATTTCCCTCAACCTTTCTTCATAGGACAGTCCCCTGTGTATGTGTGTGTTTGTGTGTATGTGTGTGTGTGTGTGTGAGTGTGTCTGTACTCATATGTTTGTGGTTGAAGGAATCGAGACTCGGCTCCTGGCCCCGCCTCTTCACTGATAGCTACTAGGTACTCTCTCTCACAGCTCCATGAGCTTTATCATACCTTGTCTTAAAACTATGTACGGTTCCTGCCTCCACAGAGTCTTGAACGATTCCTTACTAAGGTATCGGAACGGTATTCTCAGGTTTGCCAGGCGCCCATATGCTGCAGCAGTTATCTGGTTGATGTGTGCTTCCGGAGACGTGCTTGGTATGTGTGTGTGTGTGTGTGTGTGTGTGTGTGTACTCACCTAGTTGTGGAACCAGGGTCGAGTCACAGCCTCTGGACCGCCTGTTCACTTGCCGCTACTGGGTCACTCTTTCCGCCCTTGAGCTTTATCAACCTCTTCTTAAAGCTATGTGTGGATCCTGCCTCCACTACATCACTTCCCAAACTATTCCACTCTTGACAACTCAGTGACTAAGAAATACTTCTTAACATCCCTGTGGTTCATCTGAGTCTTCAACTTCCAACTGTAACCCCTTGTTGCTGTGTCCATCTCTGGAAATCCTGTCTCTGTCCAGTTGTCGATTCCTCCAGTATTTTATATGTCGTTACATAACTCCCTATCTCCCTGTCTTCCAGTTTGCGGTCGTTTCCCTTCCCTTCGTAGGACATACCCCGGAATGCCGGGACTAGTCTTGTTGCAAACCTTTACACTTTCTGTATTTCCTTCTCTTCTAGGTGAGGGTTCCAAAACGCCTGATATCCAGTATTAAAACCAGGTATAAGGTCCTGAATGACTCTTATTAAGATGCGGAATGCTGTTCTTAGTTTCCAGGCCCCATGCTGCAGCAGTTTTTGGTTAGTGTGCCCGGAGATGGCCCGGGTTATACTCACCACAAGATACTTCCTTGAGGAGGTTGTAGGCTCCCCCTGACTGTACTCCGATGTGGTCTTCTTTGCCCTTCGAAAATCTTCAGCTTTGCACTTGCTGTGATTGAACTCCAGGAGCCAGTTGTTGACCAGGCCTGCAGCCTGTCCAGATCCTCTGTAGTTCTGCCTGGTCCTCGTCCATTGATTTTTTTCCATCAACTTAATCATCTTCAAACAGGGACACTTCCTTCCGTCATATTGTTCAAAATACCAGAAATAACCGTCCTGGACTGATGCTTGGGCACCCGCCTGTTACAGGCGCCCACTCACATCTTGCCACGTGCCATGACTGCTGTTGTCTTCCTGCCAGGTGTGTGTTGTGTTGTTTGTGTGTTGTTGTTGTGTGTGTGTTTTGTGTATTGTGGTTTGTTCTTGTGTTTTTGTTTTTATTGTTGTTGTTTGTTGTTTTTTTTGTTTTGGGTGTGTGTGGTGTGCGTGGGATTGTGTTTTAATTTTAAGAGCTTTTCTCTATTGACTCTTTCTTAAAGTTTCCCCGGGGTTTTACCCTTTCTACTAGAAAACTCAAAAGCCCCGCTGGCACTCTGCATACTTCATCGTCCCCTGGTATCTCCGGTAACATAGTCAACTAGCACTGGACAAGTCAGTGACGTCTCTCTTAGGATCACCTATCCTAGAACGGAAAACGATGACATCCACACTTATTAGAACTCCTATTGAAATTCACATACGTCCTATTCTAAAAGTTTTCGGAAAAGTTATGACGAGATCCTCACCTACTGGCATTTCTAGAATAATTCCCGTCCTACTGTCAGCAATCCTCAGTACGTCATTTTCTGTCTACTATCACCAGTCCTCCGCCAATTGATGATTTTTGCACTTTAAGTATTATTGATATTATTTTTA